>JANBXA010000727.1:3745000-3972500 GCA_030556225.1 Cricetiscus sungorus | reverse complement strand
GGATGGTTCTTGTGATGAGCTTATATTTCAATCAGAAGTTTGTGAACCAAGATGAAAAACCTATCATTATCATCAGTGATCACCTTTAATCACCCTATCAACAACGTTTCCTTAGAATTAGGAAAGTCAGACTTGTCCCAGGAGGCTGAAATGTCAGGGTGAGGGATGACTCTGGAAACTCTCTAGATGGATCACACGCCTTTCCAAGAGGTTAGAGGAATCTAGATGAAATCAGAGATCCCTTCAATGGTTTTAAAACTCTCAGAATCTCCCCACCCCCATGCTTTTATTAGCTTATGGAACTCATATCCTTTCCATTGGCTGGAGAAAAGACTGTCTAAATCATCCAAACAGTGCATTGATACAACTGTCTTACTCCGTTTACCAGTTTGCCTACACAAGAAAAGCCTTGCGACTTTAGCTGTTGCCGCAGCCTGAAGGCCTTCATAACTCACACAATGCTCACAGCATATTAATATCCACTAATGTTCACACAGAAGGAGAGGAGGCATATCCTTATTCTGATGGTAATATGCTAAATTACTGGGAACCGCTCTATGGCACATCCAGTGATCAAAATATGTGGTGTCTTCATTGTTTCCCCTTGCTTCTCTTTCATCTTTTTGCTTATTAAGAGACATAATGGGCCTCTGTCAGACGTATGACTATGGAATTATGCCTACTTTTCCTCAGTTCTGGCACTGAAAAATCTCAGTAATAACCGAGGGAGATGAGAGAGTATATGAAACTCACTTTTGTAGGACTTAGCTAAAGTCCAGATGAAACCTGAGTTGGGTTGCTTTTCTATCCATGATTTTTAACCTTGGTCATTTTTAGAGGATAACTGAATCACAAGCAAGTCAGTCCTCCCTGAGCTTTCCAGTTTGCTGAAGCACGAAGAACACACTCGTAGTCAGAGCTTGTACCATAGACATAGGTTTGGTTTCTTCCACATAGAAGAAGGCAGCCAACCTTAAATTAGCACAAAGTTAACCAGACATTACAAAGCTTATCTCCAAAGCTCACATACTAAGTTTGAACATAACAATGGTGGAGTGGGGAGTCCAGTACCATAAAAGGTACATGAGCAAAGAAAGCCAAAACATTTACTCTTTTCTCTGTCTACATTGCCTATTTTCAGACCACTTTGGGATCATAGCCTGAGGAATATTGGAAACACAAAAATACTGGAGTTGACAAACTCCTGGCATCTGGAGGGCTGAGATTGTGTAGCCAGTATAGAGAGCAGAGGGTGGCATGTTCCTCCTTCCTGAGTCTACGCATTAAAGAACCCATTCTTTCATAGAATTGCCTGAACCATTGTGACACACCTTCACGGAGGAGGAGTCTAGGGAGTGGTCAAGTCGTCAGTTGCAATTTTCAGTTCCCCTAGGAGGAGGTTTGTGTTTTAAACATCTTACAACTTAAATAGGCCAAAGGGAGCAACAACGTATTAGGAATAGCAACTGATACTCAAGCCTAGCTTCAAGGAAATAGGAAGTGGTAGGAACTATGGATCCAGAGCTCTACGACCCATTGATAGTGAGCAGTATGCCTGACTGGAGTTGTTCAGTGCATCTTGTGCAAACATGCTCAGTGAGGCAGTCTCTTGCCTAAAAAAATAAATCTGGAAATTTGGATTTAATATGAAATCGCTTGAAGAAATCTGGTAAATGATCCTCAAGACTTGGGATTTCTCAAGTAATAGATACAGATCTCTTGGTTCTATCTGTCAGTGTTGACATACAGATGGGTGCCGTCTAACGCCCTGATGCTGCTGGTAGCAAGCAGGTTTCCTGTCTGAAGACTATATTTGAACATTTGGAGAAAGCAAATGAATCTAATCCCTGCAGTAGTTGCTATGGGAAGCAAGCTCTCAGCAGTCTGAGCTCACACATTGTGATAATGATTTAAGATAATAAGTAAGGCCTCTTGAATCTAGCTCATTAGATTATGTGAAAAAATGCAGTGCTTCCCCATTTTCAACTAAATTACATATCCTTTAAAAAGTTTATTTTTTGCATACATAATAAGTATACCTTTGAGTCATGAATATCATTCTAAAAAGTTAGAGGACTTTCAATGCTTTCCTTGTGACATAAAGCTAACTGCACTTTTGGGGCAAATGTGGCACTCTATCTCTGTGATATGCACCAACAACTTGAGATAACTAGAGAGAAAGAGCATGGGGAAATTACTAGTGAGACACACAGGTGATGTAGGACAGCTGAGAAAACATTTAAACAATACAAATTTTCTTCCTTGGAGCCCTGGTCTTTGTTTCCATGTTACAGCAGGTCTCCCCGCCGGCCTCCCGGTCCTGCCGCCAAGTGGGCCCTCTGCCGTGCCAGCCCCAAATAACACTCAGAGACTCTGTATTTGATATAATCCTGTTGGCCAGTTACCATTATTGTTTATGGGCTAGCTCTGTCTTAATTATTAACCCATATCTACTTATCTAAGTATTTCCACGTGGTCGTCTTATTGGGGAGCCGCGGCAAGCGTCCTGCTTCTTCCCTGGGCTACATCTCGACCCCAACTACTTCCTCTCTCCTCCTCCTGGTCTCCTAGCCCCGCCTATCTTGTTTCCTATTGGCCACAGAGCTTTATTAACCAGTATGAGAAACATATATACAGAATAACATCTCCCATCATTTCCAGGACTGTGTTACCTGTCTGGCTTCATGGGACTCTATGGGATTCTAGCTCCCTGTTCTCTTCAGTGGTACAACACAGTCTAGCTTAAGCAATTCTAAGAAAGATTTTGAGGATCTAACGATTCAATGTTGAATTTCAGTAATTCTATAACTCAGTGGACAAGAACTATTAGGACAGAGTGTTGCCTTTCGTAGAGTAAAGCAACCTGCCATAAGATGACTTTCTTGACAAGGCCTGTGTGCCCGGTGTGAAAGGAGCTCCCTGTGTTGGACCATGATCTAGTATGCAGACCGAAGAGTAAACTAAAGCAGAGAAAAATCTGTGTCCAGGACTCTCTTGTAATTATGAGAAGGTGCGGGGGGGGGTACATCAACCACAGAGGCTCTGCTCAGTGGAAGGGAGGAGCATTAAGCGTCAGAAAGGCAGGTTGTCGTTCAGATAGGTGGCCAGTGTGGTAAGAGCTCATGGGCAGGATAACAATTCTTCTTTATTGTTAATGGCCAAACCAGGTTAATTGGGATTTGGAGTTTGCTTCAGAGGACAATAAAGGAACCAAGGTGAGATTAGTGAGAGAGTTCAAGACCCTGGATTCGACTCCCCAGGCCCTGAAAACAGGTGAGCATAATTGAATGTATGTCTCTGAAGACCATTGGTATTGGCTTCCATTGACTAGTTGCTAACATGTACTGTGGCGAGAACTTTGAATATTGTCTACTAAAACAATATGTTCAGTTAACATTCCCCGGTATCTATAAATATTGCCTTTTTGAAAACAGTCTTTGCAGATATAACTAACATAAGGATTTCAATATAAGATCATTCTTGATTTTGAATAAGCTCTAAATCCTATAAAACATCCTTCTAAGTGAAAGGATGAGATGTGTAGTCACAGAGAGTCAATATTCTGTGAAGACAGGGAGAAATTAGAATCATCAGCTACAAGCCAAATAGCACCAATAAATGTCAGCTGGGAGGCACTGGAATCTCCGTGGTGACAGGGCATTCAGTGATTCAGCGTTTCCAGAAACACTACTCTTACAACCAACTTGATGTTGCATTTCCAGTACCCAGAACTAGCAGAAAGCACACCCTTGCTGTATGAAGCCACATTGCTTTGTGCTGTTTTGTTGCAGCAACTTGAAGACCCAAACAATTACCCAGGCCCCTCTAAAGCTCTGGGGATCAACTAACCATAAAAAATATCTTATGATTAGAATAACTCTAAAATTAGAATCTTAAATAGTGCATTTAACTAGGAGAGAGAAACCCTCTTCCACTGTAGAATTAATTCCAATATTGATTCCAATTTTCTTTTACTATCAATTCATTCTTTCTTTCTTTAGTGCAGTTCAACCTATCAAATACTTATCAAAACAATACTCTGTGTTAGACAGTATTCTTCTAGGTACTTAAGAGTACACGATCAATCCAAAGGAAAAGACGGCTATCCTGTCTGCATATGTAAGCTGTAACATGGGAAGGAGATTTAAGAATTAGTTCAATAAATCCATAATTATAGGTGACAAAAATGTTGGTGACACCTCATTTTTTCCCCTGTAGCCTCTGTTAGTTCACTTTATTCTTAATTATAATGACCATTACTTGTTGTATAGAATAAAGGAGAAGACAAATTGAAAATGAATCTATTAAGTGAAATCATGTTACTGGCAGGACCCCTGTTGGATTCCACCTTGATCATGGCTGGTTACATCTACATTTGAGCTTTGAATTTACACTTAATGGAGAATCAAAGCAGTTCAATTCCCAACACAGCCTTGTGCTGTCACTTGATACATAATTGAAAATAAATAACCTCAGTGGCAGACCCAAGCTTAGAATACTTAATGTCCTTTCCCTGGCAATGTAAATTGCTCTAGAGAGAGCTGAAAAACAGTGTTTTTTGTATAGACGATGTAGAGTTACAACCATTGTGGAGAGGTTTTTCATGTTGAAAGCAAAAACATATCAAAGCCCAGGAATAAATACAGTGTGTGTGTGTGTGTGTGTGTGTGTGTGTGTTTGTGTGTGTGTGTGTGTGTGTGTGTGTGTGTATTATTTTTTTATATTTTTCTAATTATCATTTGTGATGTAACTAAGCTATTTCTATAGCTTGGCTAATTTATTTTGAGCTTACTGTGACATTTGTCCATACACCCAGCTATTTGCCTCCTGTTAATATATGCAGAATTTAGGAGATTTGAGAGAGTTTGTTCGTTACCGTATCTTAGCAAGAGCAAAGAGTTTAAAACTTAACATATCTTAGCAAAAGCAAAGAATTAAAAAAAGAAAGAAAGAGAGAAAGAAAGAAAGAAAGAAAGAAAGAAAGAAAGAAAGAAAGAAAAAGGGAAAGAAAGAGAAGGAACGAAAGGCTTTATTTGCAGGGAGACAGGAAGACTGGTTTATTTTGCAAGAACAATCCTTGGTATATGGACCTTCTAGCTTCAGCCATGGAAAAGGAGTTGGGTAGGGTCATCCTAATGTCCACCCCACTGCAGATAGCTTTGACAGCTCAGTGTGGAGGAATCTGAGAAATGCAGATGATGGTGTTTAACCAGAAATTGCAAAAGCAAGAAATGGTTGGTTTAACTGCTGTGCTGTAAGAGGACTCCAGTGCTGAGAACAGTGTGAAAGCTTGCGGGTCACATCGCAGAGGTAATCAGGAGGAACTTAGCTTGGGTTCTTTCCATAACGTTTGCGACTGTCTCAGCAGAAAACGTATGGGATTACTGAGTGTCAAAATCTGCGGAAGAACCATCTTGGTAAAAGACGATGCTGGAGTAGGAGAACAGGGACCCTCCACGAGCCCCACAGCATCCCTCTCAGTGAATTCAGCCCAGAACACCTCCAGAAGTGAAATGAATAACCCAGCAAGCCCAGCAGATGCCCTGGACCACCTAGTGGAGCCCTGGGATCGCAGAAGGAGAACTTGTCTGGCATCTGCAGGTAAACTTGGACCCCTATAGTGAGAGGAGGGAAGGACGGCACATATGGATGCTTCCAGGCCTTGGGTTTCAAGCTTCAGACAAAGAGAGGCGTCATTTAGGACTAGCCTTGATATTTACAAAGTAACGAAAACCACTTGAAATTCTGATTTGAGGCCATCTGAAGCTCCAAGCAGTTTCGGAGTCGCTATTTACTTAATCCTAGGGTCCTCAGAACTTAATTTGTTTTTGAGATGGTAAGGTACTCCAATCAGTGAATAGTGTTTAACAGGATAAATGGGAAATAAAGAGAATTATTTTGATTATAGGTCCATTACAGACTGTTATGGCTATGCTTGTTTCTTATTTGTCAACTTGGCTACAGCTGTTAGTAAATAAAACCCAAGCATCTGGGTACACCTACAAGGGATTTTTGTTTTGTTTTGTTTTGTTTTTTTTCCTCTAAATTAAATCATTAGCAGTGGGAAACCGGCTTTTAATCCAGATGTTTTGGGGTGGGAAGGGCCACCTTTAATCTGGGTCACCCCCTCTGCTGGCAGTTTATGTAAAGGAAGCTTGCTATCTGCCTGCCTGTTCTCACTCTCTATAGAAAGTCCACCCCTTTTACTGGCATTGCAGCCTCCTTCTCGGAAATTCTGAGCTATGCTGAGGACCAGCTAAGACATCCAGCCACAGGGACACAACCAACTGCTGAATGGCTGGACCCTTCTGATGCGGAAGAGTCGTTGTTGGGCCAGAGGGACCACAGCCGGGAGGCAGCCCAACAGATTCTCTTTATACCAGTTCTGTAAAACCCAATACACATACTTACCTAACTTACTGGTTATATTTCATACTGAGCTGAGTCCATTGACAAAGTCTGAGATTTGAATCACAGTTAATAAATTTTCCTAAAAATTTTGAGACATTCAACTAGTGTAAGTTTTGTTACAGGATTTACAAGAATATAACTTAAAGAAAATAACTTCATAAAACATAATTAAATAAATCATGTTACTATTTGAATATATATATATGTATATATATATATATATATACATGTTTGCATGGTCAATGTATGTATACACACATATCTATATATATTCCCAAAAAGTAGCATGATAAATGCTAATCTGCTGAAATTTAAACCTAGAGGTACCCTGACATTCACCTAGAATTCCCTTTTCCATACTTCCAACGTGCATTTTAACTAGCCTCCTTCTTCATAAATATGTAACTGTAAACAGTTAACATGTCCATTTGATCAGAGTTGGAGACATCCACAGAGCCACTCTGTCTGTGAGCACAAGGTTCAGGAAAGATTCCTTTTCAGATTAAACTTAATAAATACACACTACATTTTCATTATTTCTTCATCTGCTGTGGCCATCTAGGCTGATTCAATTTCCTTCTGTCTGTGAGCACAGCAACCATAAACATAGATGTACAATATCTCTATGGTAGGCTACAGAGTCCTTTGAACATATGACCAAGGTGGAATACCATGGCACAAAATATAACAATGGTGTGAGGAGACCTGACGAATTAAGAAAACTTTTATATGGCTAATTCAGACTAACCTACGTTTTTAATCACTCTTGCTGGAGTTGTTCTTGTTATCACTTGTCTACCGAAGTCTTGTAACTAACCAGTTGACAAACAGATTTCTGGAGCATGAAAAATGCCCAACTAAAATGTTTCAAGTGCAAATTTGGATACAAATTTAATTAAATAGACATTAACAAATGAAATTATCGTGGTATGTGCATGCGGCCCCTATAATACTTCCTATAATAATACTTTTGTTTTCCTTGACTTCCAAGTACGTTTTTGGTAAAATTGGGATGGGGATATCAAATGCAATATCACCCAGAATGAGAATGGATTATGTAGAAACAGGCTGTTCAATTAGTCAGTGCCAGTGAAATGTGTAGTACAGTAGGGTGAGACACTTGGCTGCTTCCTTATGCTCATTCCCGGCTAATCAAAGAAGGCTTCATCCTACGTCCAGAGGATATATTAATAAATTATATCACATTTTCTTAATAGGTACACGTTACTATAAAAATTCAAAGGATTAACTGAAAAGACCTCACTTTGTACAAAACAGGCAATCATTTAACAAAAGCAGTTCAAAATTAATTAAACAGATTTTGTGAGAAGCTATTGTTTCTTTTAAATTGCATTTGTTTTTTAATAGGTACACGTGTTTGCTTTCGTGAGCTTATTGCACCATGTACGTGTAAGAACCGGGGAAGGCCAGAAGAGGGAATCAACAGTTTCTAACTAGAATAAGAGATGACTGAGCCACCGTGTGGGTGTTGACAACTGAACCTGGGTCCTCTGTAAGAGCATTAAGTGCTCTTAACGATTGAGGCATCCACCCAGCCCCAGGACATTATTGTTCTTAAGAGTAGATGGTTCTACTGTCAATAGATCATTATCTGAGATTCAACTGTCCTAATTTTTTACCTTGACAATTTGTGATTGCAAATTATTTCTGTCCTTAGTTACCAATTCTTTCTAAGGAAAGCACCATTAACCTACCTACTATTCTATCCTCTATTATTTTGCACATATTAAAACTTAATTATAATTAATAGGAAAAAGTTTTATTAGAGCCATAACATCAATACCTATGTCTTAAAATTTAAATGGCATTTAAATTTGCAGCATCCTGGGTTACACAAGACCATGTCTCAAAAGGAAAACAAAAACATTTTTATTTTTAGGAAAATGGTCCTTTATGCACACACAAAAAAATGTAGCTTGTGGGCTATATAAAATGTTTGTTCCCCTATATTACACTATGTGAAAAGTCTGGGATTAAAAAGAAATAAAACTGAAGATGAATTTAAAAAAGAAGAAAGTCTTGTACAATGATTAAAATAAAGGCTGGTATGTATAATACCATGATATTTACTTTTACTGTAGCTGAAGAAAATTTTTGGTTCATTTTAAAATTATTTTGGAGTAATTTTGCAGATTTAGCTTGCTTCAAAATTGTGAGCTCACCATGTAGGTTTTGAGAGGTAGAATGTTTGTTTGCCATAATTAGTCTCCTCAGCTTTAAAACACAAAATGTATTTAAAGTGCTGAAAATTCTTTCTGGTTCTAAGGAAGTCTCTGATAATATCTGTATGAAGTTGCTTGTTGCTTATAATAAATAATAACTATCTTTTTCATGTATTTGTTTCTCTTGCATCATGACTTCATCTTAATAATCTTTCCTTGAAACCATTTAGTTTTCTGTTAAATGATCTGGGAATTTTTGTAAAGTTCGTTTAGTTAGAAGACTTTGGTGGACACGTTTAAACACATTCAGTGTTGACAAGATGTTGGCGAAAATAACACCACTGTATGCTTATTGTTATATAACAATAACTCCATCAGCAGCTATTAAAACTGCAGATCTGTCTGAATTATCCATATAAGGCTGTAGCTAATTAAACTTAATTACGTGCGACCAATGGGCTGTGAACCACCTCTCCTTATTCACATTGCAGATCAATAAATATCCATTTGCCTTATTTTCCTTTTCCAATCAGGCAGATTATTCTCCAAATGAAGAATTATTTATCTCTGTCTCACTGTACTCTCATTTCTACACCATGTTGTTAGCCATATCTTGAGCTCAGGGGCTGTATCTTTGCTGCTTTTACATCATGTAGCATCAGTAGGGAATGAAATTGACTGCGGGAATTTTAAGTACTTGATTAATTCCACACATTTGGGGTTTGAATATTACAGCATTACGATCTTCATCCTTAGCAATTGTGTTGTCTACAATTACAGGAAGGGCTCACCAGATCATTCCTTGAGTCAGGAACTGTCCCCGGTGTTGAAAGTAACCCTCCCCTCAACCCCGCCCCGCCCCAAACACAGAGGGATTGCTTTATGGAAGATAGATAGCAATGGAGTAAAACAGACTTAGTAAGTGATAATAGAAGAAGCAGATATTTTGGAGGT
This sequence comes from Cricetiscus sungorus, assembly GCA_030556225.1. NCBI lineage: Eukaryota > Metazoa > Chordata > Mammalia > Rodentia > Cricetidae > Cricetiscus > Cricetiscus sungorus. Next base: position 3,962,952 of record JANBXA010000727.1, on the reverse strand, counting down.
CTCAATAAATAAATAGTATGTTTCATATATTTTGTATGTATGCATCTGTGTATTGTGAGGGTGTGTTTGTGCATGTACATGTATATGCAGTGTGCATATGTGCATGTGTTTGTGAGTGTGTGTTTGTCCAGAAGTTGATGTCAGGTATCCTTTTTTATTGTGGTTGATGTGTGTGTGTGTGTGTGTGTGCTCGCAGAAAGGTCTAGTGAGTGGTGATAAAGAAAGGATATCTGTTTAATAATTGATAAAAAGGTGGAAATTATCTCCAAGCAGAGGGACCCTTTGTTAGGTTTGGGGGTGGAGACAGGGCCAGACATGACCTGGGGGAAAAGGCTGAGGAGGGGGTCGGAGGCTCTCTCTTGCTGGTGGACTCAGAGAGGATAGGATCCAGTGGAACCTGTGGCATTCATCTGCCTATGTTGTGAGTTATTTTAACCTGAATAAACATCTATTTGGCCTAATTGTTTATCCTGATCCTTATTAAACCGCAATACATGTGGTTATAGAGAATGCATGCTAACCTATGGTAATCTTTTTCTGGGGAGAAAAAAAAACTGAACCGTGAATGAATGAATACACACACACACACACACACACACACACACACACACACACACACACACACACCTATGTATGTATGTGTATTCGCAGAAAGGTCTAGTGAGTGTTGATAATGAAAAGATATCTATTCAATAATTGATAAGAAAGGTGGAAATTATCTCCAAACAGAGGGACCCTTTGTTAGGTTTGGATGTGGAAATTTAGAAGGGAGATTGCCCCATGTCAGCCTACTGAAATGGTAATGTCTGTCCTCGCTGAAGAACAGGTAGAATGCACGTGAAGACCCATGTAATCCCTGGGATGAAAAGTGCTGGCTCCTCAGTAGTGAAGGTGTGGACCTGGGGATGAAGAAAGGGACTTCTGGTTCTTAATGAGAGCTCAGGATTTGGCTAGAGATACTTGGAAAGCCTTTGAAGAATTTTGAAACGAAGAGTGCCATATTCTCACTTATTTCAGTTTTTAGTGTTGAAGTGGTGGGGATTGAATTCCAGGTCTTGTGAATAGGAGATTGGCATGGGATAAGTGAGCTTTAACCTTGGCCCTTTGTTCTCATTTACATATTCAAAATGCTTTGAGCCATTGCGACACACTGTCTGTTTGAGAACAAACATCACTTATGCATTAGATTAGTCAGAAAAGAATTCACTTCATCATTTTCTTTTCTTCCTGGTAAAATGAAAAGGTACATGGATGTAATGACAAACTTAAAAGCATTCACTAATCTCATATTGCATTCACTTACCCATCTTAGAAAAAAAAATGAATTCTGTTTTGTTTTGAAAAGGATTTACAGATATGAAATGAAACAATTATCTTCTACTTTCATGCCAAGCAGATTTTGTTTTTTTTTTTATGTCTAAAGACACTGTGACAAGTCCCCGGTTCCAAACGGTATTTATGTCTTTACTCATGAAAATCACTTAGAGACCCATTCTCTGCCTGTCTTTAGAAACCAGCATTTCGTCTGTAAGCCCTGCCTTGTGTATGATAGTGACTGAGAAGCAGAGTTACTGGTGTGTGTCTGTGGTGGTCAGAGAAGGACAGAGGGGTCGCCCTGTGAAAGCATTTGAAGAAATAGCAGAGGAAAAAACCCAGCAACAAGCAAACAAACAAACACAAGTAGAAAGTGTAGTAAGAAAGTCAGTTAGACTGCAGCCAGGCAGTGGGTGGGGGCAGAGTTCGTCAGGAGAGCAAGCGAAATGAAAGGCAGCTAGAGTGGACAGACAACAAGGATGGAAAGCAGGGCTCACCAGGGCTCTCTTTCTGAAAAGATGAGAATTCAGGTCAGAACCGCTGACAGTTAACACAAGGAGCATTTAGGTCATGGACAGAAAGGAAAGTTTACTGACAATTTTCTTTTAAAACTGTAAACTGCATATAACTGGGAAATTGGTGAAAAAAAATGTTGGTGGGAATCATGATGAAACTGGTTAGAATATTTTCAAATGTTAAAACTGAGACCAAAAGCATAATCTACTCATAAATAGGGGGTAGATTCAACTAATGTCACTTTAATTTTGATAGTTTATCTGCTTTTGATATTCAGGTTTCAGCCTGTGTTCTTCAAAGGTGATTTTATATCCACTTTGGGCATGTAAAATCTCCTCATTTGTTTAATGTGTTCTTATCTCTTTGAATCATATAAGCTCTGATTCAATTAGGTAGATGGTGACTCCTGAGTTTCCTTTAGATTTATGGAAACCTATTTATCATTTTAAAAACAAATCAGATAAGGGAAAGTCTGCTCAATGAAACATGGTCGTTTATCATTTTAAGGGGAGGGAATCTTGCTTGCTGTTTTATTACTGCTGTTAATCCAAATTATCTTACAGGTGTTTTAAAGATCTGTCTCGATCTGATAAGTCCTTTCTATTTGGAATAAATTGGTACTATCCTCCCAGAGAGGAGAACTGTGCCATATGCCCTGACTGCACACAGAGGTCAGCAGACCCTGGAGGTCTGGCCATGAAAAACAATGAACTGCAGAGTTTAGATGGAGGAGTGTCTCCAGCAAAGATATCTTTCTAACAAGCAGATGATTATTAGTTATTATTTTAGACCTCTGGGCTAATCATAAAGAAGGCTATTAGCAGGTAATGGATTAAATGAGGTGACTCATAGTCATATAATTTTTTTTTAATGTGAAGAAGAAAAATAGCCCATGGTAGATCAACCGTTGTCAAATCTTAACAGCACAGAAGATGTCCTTGGAAGGGTCTGGGGGCCATACGCTTTCTTTTGATTAGCTGTGCAAGGCTTGGGATTGTTCTTAATTGGAAGCATACTCTGAGATTTGACAATACAGAGAAGAAAATGGGCTGCTGAAGAACCGCTACTTCAAAAATGCTGAATGGCTCATGTGAAATCTTACAAGTAGTTGGTATAACTCTGCAAGAAAACCCATACTTTCTGAAGCAAGATTGGTGGTTGGGGTTTGATCCTCCCTCATCCTCTTTTCTCACTGTAGTAGATTTCATATTTATAGACTTGCAGTGCCAATGGGAAAGTGACTGTTATAGAGAAAAAACAAAACAAAACAAAATAACAACAACAACTACAACAACAACAAAAAAAAACCCCAAAACTATAGCAAGTGCTGCAGAGGGGATGAATAAAGCTATTAAAGATGTATGAAGTCCTAGTAACATCTGAAACCACACCTGCAAAATCTCAGAAACTTGATGGCTCAAAGAACAAGCAAAATTGAGGACATTGTGGATTATAGTCACAAAAACCAAATTCTGTGTGTCTGTTTTGTTTCCAAACATTAAAAGTAAATTCCTGTCATTTGCAGGAAATAGATGGAACTGGACATAATGATATTAAGAAAAATTAGTTCAGCTTCAAGAAAGACCAATATCATGTTTTCTCTCCTTTGTGTGCCCAAGACTTTACAGACCTATAAGAAATATATGCGCCAAGGGCATGAATATGAAAGATTAGGGAGCAAAGGAGAACGGGAAAGGGGAGAGAGGATTGTGGGGAATACAGTCCAAATATGTCATATCCTAATATGGAGAGGGCCATGTATAACCCCGTGTAATGAAAAAAATCTTCCCCATAGATTTGAGATAAATAGCCATAGAAAGCCAGTGACAGTGGACTGCAAGTGCTTTGAATATTTACAAATCTCCTCTGCCGGTTCCAAACGGCTCTGCGTAGCAAACTATTCTTTCAAAGCGACCGTGTTCCCTATTTATTTTAACACCTATTTCTAGAAGCCAGTATTACAGTTGTACTTACTGGATATAACTACATCATTGCAGGCCCTCTAGGATGGCCGAGCTGACCTGTCTTTGTCCATCTGTGGAGGACGTGAGTAAGAACAATACTACAGCACTCCAAAGTTATTTAAAGAAACGGAAACTATAAAATCTGGAGGGATTGTGCTCAGCCCGTGTTCAGCCCCAAAGCTCATTACAGAATGGACACCCCCTGACTGTGAGCAATTTCTGTTCCTTGAGGCTTGCTGGTACTGGCCATGGTTCTGCCATTGATTTGAACATAATCTGCGTGTTGAATCTTTATTGGATTGCCATGATTAATTTAAAAGAAAATGTTTTTGATCCTGGCTGACTGGCTTTCATGGTGGGGTGGAGGGAGGCTCGTGAGCAGCCTAGAAAAGAAAACATTTTTAGTACTGCTCTGGCGTTTATGGCTGGAAGGGAGAGCAGCTAAAGCACATTATTCCTTTCTCTATTCAGAGGTCTGACTGCTTTAGCTGGGGGGCCTGGATTCGTGATCCATTTCCCGTTTCCCGTCCAGAATCTATTTGATGCAATATGCTCCATGTCTCTTTTCATTAGCTGAGACCTATATGATGTCAATTGAGAAAAACAGTCGCTGATGTTACGAAATACTTGCCGTGGCACGGCGGCAAAGATCTGCTATAAAGCCCTTTTACTTTGCTCCATTGTATATTTTACTATTGTGTTTCATGCCTGCAGCTTGGCTGTATTGAAAGAAAGAACATATGTCAGTTGGGCCCTGCTGGTTTTATTTATTTATTTATTTATTTATTTACTTGCTTACTTATCTATTGTTGCTTTTGAAAAGCGAGATAACAATGAGTTCATTCTACGGGAAATTGGCATTAACAAATATGGGACAGCGATGTAGACCGTTTACTCCAAACCAAGCTCACACACATAGAGGCGCAGTTCAATCTAAGGGCAAGTGAGGTTTAGCTTAACTTGGGTGTCACAGAAAAGTCACGTTCGATGACGGCAGAGTATATTCTACTGCGGAGTGTGCGGTCCCCTGTGTGGGAGGACCTTCTGGAGGCTGGGTGCCCGCGGGGAGAGGCCACGCCATGCACTCAAGGCAGGCAGGCAGGTATGTGCTTCCGTTTCTATCCAAAGGAAACACCCATGCGGTTTAGAGGAAAACCGATCTAACGCCCTCGTATGCTTCAGGTGAGCCACCGTCCCAGCAACCATGTTTCCCCACGTGCGTCGGGTAAGGCACGATACAGCAAACAATGTATTCCTCAATCCGTTGCCCATTCCGAAGCTCATTGTCGCCCTGTTGCTTCAATCTGGCGTGAGACGCAGCGTTGAGTTTCTGGGATCTCAGCAATGTGGAGCAGGGACAGAAAGTAAATCCAGAATCTGGGAGACCATTTTGAAGACATCATGGAGATGAAAAGAACCGCCCAAGGAAGGAAACACATTAACGGGTGGGGCCCTCGCTGGTGCTACTCTTTGTCATCGTGTTTTAATTTCTCTATGAGGCAGTGAGTACAATAGACAAACCGTGAAATCATTCTCCTTGTAGCAGGGCAGCCTGCATAAAGAAAGCCAACACAAAAGGAACTCCACACAACAAATCCATATTACCAATAAAAGTTGTTCTAAAATAGTGGGGAAAAAAAGACACAATTACTTATATAATGGGCATCAATACTTAATAACTCACATATATTTCAAAACCATATAATTAAAAACATTGTTAAGTGCCTGTTTCCTTTTCCTTAATGACTGGAGACGTGTTACAGTTCCAATATGAAACGTCCCATATAAACTCCAGTGTTGAATTCTTGACCCCCCAAATGGAGATGATATCTCTGAAGCCTTTGGAAATTTTAGGAGATGAAGCCTTATTGGAGGAGCATCACTGGGGATGACTGATTATTACATCTAGTTAGTTTGCTCTGCCTCGTGTCTGATGGTACTAGATTCTTCCTTCATATGCTCCGTCGCCTTTATTCCTCGCCAGGTCCAAGGACTGTGAGTGAAGATCTGAAATTATGAGTGAAGGAAATCTCCCCCCCTCAGAGATGTTCAGTTAGGTAGCTTCTCACAGTGACAAAATGTAACTAAGGCAGGTGCCCACATGTCTTTCTAAATGCCAAATTCTTTTAAAGTAAAATCACCTTTCTCTTTGGAAAGGAGGGTAAGTTCCTGCGATACTGTAATCGATGATCTAATAACAGAGGCTGCCCCGATACTCAGTAGCTGCGTGCAAATCTTTCAAGATCCCTTCAGGGAAAGGTGGCTTAATCTCTCCTTAGCTGTTTGAAATACACAATGCTGCAGTGTTTAAACATGTGGGTACAACATTAGTGAAAGCACACACAAAACTTTAGACATCATTTGCGGGGGTTAAAGTTACTGGGCTCTGCATTAGCATTGTGTCCTTAGGAAGCAGTCATCCCCAAGTCAACATTATTGGTAAAGCTACTCCATGAATGAAGACTTAAAAACCGTTAGTTGTCTTGTTTCTATGGAAACCAGTGGTAATTGACACTGATTACGGAACTCAGAGAAAGTAGAATCAGAAGGTACCATTATGGAGAATGTACCTCTACATACTGCAAAGCTGAATTAGCTGCCAGAAATAACCATTTTACTTTAGGTTCATTATCTGTGTAAAGTAACTTTCTGTACATAAAGCCCAGTTGATGTGCAACACGGTACTAAAAGGCTCTCTTCCTCCTCCCCAGATAATGCACCTATTAAGGTATGATATGTGTGTCTGTTTGTGTGAGGAAGATTAGTGCCATGCTGAGAGTTTTTAAAAAATTTCAGATATCAATAATGCTCTACAATTTCACAGGGCCCAGGCAGGCAGCATCGGCTTGGCTAATCTTCCATGCATGCTTCTGAAACTTGTACTTTAGGCTTTCTACCAAATGGGACACTTTCCCAAGTTCAACGATGACTAGCAGTGAGCTGAAATGCATGCTTCGTGCATGCCGCTAAGGGAGAGGAAAAAACTGAGTTCTCGAGAGAAAGGGCATATGGTCAATTTCTTTGAGGTAAAGCGCACATACATCACAACCTTTTTGTTAATAATTTAGGTTGGTTTTCTTAACAGAGGGAAGACATGAAAGGAGAAAAAGTAAAGATTTAAAAAAAAAATCATGTTTCTGGGCTGGCTAGGTAGCTGCAGTGGGCCGGTACACTGCCTGCCCAGGCTGAAAACCTGAGCTCAAAACCTAGGACCCCCATGGTCGCCTGGCTACTTCAACTTCCCCTCTGACCACCACAGTCATCAGAGCATGTGCAAGCCTCCTGCCCTGAAATAAGCAGAGTGAAGTAAGAGCATCATGCTTTTAAATATTACCTTATAAACAGCACCATCAGCAAACGTGGTTTCTTCTATTTTATTATCTTATGTGTAACAAACGTAGTGTATGTATAGAATCATACATATTCTTGAAGCGATATATTCAAGCTTCATGGCTTTTTACAGTTTTGAGACGTAAAATTCCATTTTATTACGGCAGCCTGATGAAATCTGTGTCGCTGAGACAAAATACTTTACAATGTTATGCTTGCCCAGAAGGAAGTTCCTGCTTGTCCACAATCCCCTGAAATTGTAGGTCAAGTTACTACATGGAAAATATGCACATTTCCACCAGCCCTGGAGACTTCTTTTATTGATAGGTAACCATATACTGTGTAGCTTTCAAAGTGTGATCTATGAACCTTTAGGGGAACTTATCCCTCCCCCACTATTTATTTGGTGGTGATCCAAAGTTCAAATCTATTGAGATGAGAACCAATACTTTTCTGTTTTGTTTTGTAAGGTGTAAAATCTTTGGTGGCTAAAATGGATATCCATCCAGCAGATGTACAGCCTGTAATCTCCCACACTCAATATCCTTTCGACTGCTGCACACTAACAGTTATTTCCAATGCTAGTTCGCCTTACCCTTATAGGAGCCCACAATTATTTAGTTGATTGAGCCTTAGTCATTTAGTATGCTTATTTTAGCTTTCCACATGGCAAGGTTGTTGTGGGCATATATTTTGGCAATAGTTTTGGGGTACCTGCCTTAAAGGAGTAGCCTCTGTCTGCAGACATGATCTCTTTTAGGGAAGAGGCATTTAATCTCTGTAATTGGGAGACAGAGGCAACCAGATCTCTGTGAGTTTGAGGCCATCCTGGTCTACAGAGCTAGTTTCAGGACAGGCTCCAAAGCTATACAGAGAAACACTGTCTTGAAAAACCAGAAATAAATAAATAAATAATTAAATAATAAAAATAAATAAAAGGGAGAGGCATGGTCTTGCTTACCGTCTTGTGTTCTTGTTTCAGCTGTTGCTTGGGGCTGAGAGGACCTGGTGCGCAGGGAGAAACTGGTTCAGGGGGACCAGCATAGTCATAGCTACTATCATCTGCTATCTTACCTAAGACATTTCAGGTACAAGGCTTAAACTCCTCGGGATGGAGCAGCTATTGCAAAGATCTCTGTTATTTGCAGAGTAACATGGCCTGAGCATTTAGTATGTGCTTGTGCTCTTTCTTGACATCGTTCTTTTTGGTTCTTTTGTGTGTGTTAGTTCCCTTTCTTTCTCTTGGACAATAATTGATATTTGTTCTTATTATATATATATATATATATATATATATATGTTTGTATTAGGCTTATAACCTTTTTATTTAGACAAAATGGGGAAATGTTGTGGGAATTCATTTGGCTAATAGTTTGGGGATACCTCCCTTGAAGGTGTGGCCTCTGTCTGCAGATGTGATGTCTTTTAAGGGAGAGGAGGGGTCTCACTTTATGTCTTGTGTTCTTGTTCTGGCTCTTGCTTGTTGTGAGGGAGACGCAAACAGAGAAGAGGCAGCGTAGGATCAGCTGCAGCTTCAGCCCTTCTTTGTATTTTGTGAGTTTGCTCTTTTCATTGCAATCCTTAATAGATTTGTTTTTATTACCTCGGTGAGTTCCTGCATCACTTGGGCAATTACAAATGTGAATAAAGTAACTCATGCTACATACAGAAAAGTTATGATTCTTTTGAAAGCAAAGATGCTATGTGGTTATATGAGTAGACCCTGAGGGAACTGATTTTTTATTTTAATTTTGCCAAGGTCCTTTTTCACTTTGGAGAATGAATGACACACTGTAGTTGTTCACATTTGGGAACTGTATTCCTAGTAACAGAGAGTATGGAATCTGAACCAACCATCTTCTGTAACCAGGCTAGGCTCCCAGTGGTGGGACAGTGATACCAATCCAGCCACAAAATCTATGGCCCATACCTGCTCTGCCTGCATGATGTGCGTGGGCAATGATTGCCAATGATCTTTGGAGTCTTCAATAACTGTTAAGACTATAAACGTTTTCCTTGACTAAAGCATCTTAAATTCCTAGAACTACACAGGAAAACTGTGTCTTACATATTAGTCAAATGTAGTACTTCATGGGACTTTACATGCTTAGATGACAGATTTCCTATTTACTTAAGTAAATAGTTCAGTGATCTGAATCTTGGAGATCACATCTCTCTCTCTCTCTCTCTTCTCTCTCTCTCTCTCTCTCTCTCTCTCTCTCTCTCTCTCTCTCTCTCTCTCTCTCTCTCTTCTCTCTCTCTCTCTCTCTCTTCTCTCTCTCTCTTCTCTCTCTCTCTTCTCTCTCTCTCTTCTCTCTCTCTTCTCTCTCTCTCTCTCTCTTCTCTCTCTCTTCTCTCTCTCTCTCTCCCTCTCTCTCTCTCTCTCTCTCTCTCTCTCTCTCTCTCTCTCTCTCTCTCTCTCTCTCTCTCTCTCTCTCTCGTGTGTGTGTGTGTGTGTGTGTGTGTGTGTGTGTATGTATATATGTGTGTGCTTGTTTAATTTTCTCGTTGTTTTAGTACTTCATATACTGACTGTATACCAATTAATGTTTCCTAAGCTGCCTACAGTAAGACCTGCTCACTTGCATTACAGTTTCATCTACTCATTCGCTTTGTCAAAAAGTTAAACGCTATGCACAAAGTTTTAGCTTCAAGACTATCGCTTCTGGAAGAGGGGCCACCATTTGCTTCTCAGACTGAACATCTTGTCTTCTCCAGAGCTTAGAAATTACATAAACCTGTTGTGAAAAATGAATGGATATTAAGGTAAATTCCAACTGATAGAGAAAAATGTATCTCAGAAACAAAGTATCTGTGTACAAAATAAAGATGAAATCCAAACAAGTAACCAAGATGTCAGTCAACATCATTGCTGCAGTTGCTTCAGCCAAGGGGGTCATCATAAAATACACCCTACACTCTTAAAAAATCATAAAAGAAGCTAGTGTTCATTTCTCTAGATACCCAGACTCGGTCCACCTACCTCATAGTTAAAGGAAAACAGCTATCCGTGAGATTTATCCATTTTAAATTTTCATTAATTCCCTGAACTTTGCTATTGTTTATGAAGCACACATGAAATGAAATTCCTAGGTTGTGCATGCATCCCCTTCCTCCCAGGAAGATACTAATAGATTTATAACTTTCTCCATTTATTTCCCTGCTTTCCTTCTCCTTGCCTCTTTGATTTTCTGTGTCTGTTAACATTACATGACTTATATCTATTAAGTAAGATCCTTAACAAAAATAATCTCTCAGTTTTAAGGTATTTCCTAGTTATCAAATTGTTATTTGACTGTTTAAAGTAAAACTATATATCCATTTTTGTTCTTTTTCTGACTTCATCTAAGATCAGAGGAAAGTGATAATACAGAACATTGCTTTCTTTTTTTATAGCCCTTTCCATTAGCAATTTGTAAAATAAATTATTAATAAATAATCAATAGATAAATACCAACACACATATTTTACAGATAAGGAAGCTGACAGAAAATGATTTATTGTGGGCCACTGGACTTATAAAGATGAAGAGAATGATTAGCACCCATGTTGAAATCTGTTTCCCACTTTCATTATAATCAATGATTATTCTTTTGTAGATTGAAGCTATTCTACAGTTATTGAAAAGAATTATTATAGAGGAAAATTTTACTGTTCACTTTAAATACCTTGTGGAAATTTTGGCTCTTATATTAAATAAGCTGTGGACATAAAAAGTAAAAGGAGCTACAGTTCATGGCTGGAGCTCCCTGGAGGACAGAGAAGACACACTGGTCACGGCAAATGCAAGATCAGGACTCTGTTTTGCAATTGTAAGGGTTATTTTACATGTGACTTCTAGCAAAACTGTTTCCCGCTGAAAGACTGTCCAACCCAATAATCCCAATGCTGGTCATGACTGCAGGCACACTAGGTGGATCCCCAGTCATCAAGGAGCATTTCTTTATAAAGAAGGAAGTGTCCAGAATATTCTCCATTGTCCATTGTGTCTCACACTGCTGGGCAGGCCTCTGATCACAATCTATTGTAATTCACAGGCATACACCTAGAAGGCTTTTTTCCCCCCCTTGGTACAATTAAGAGTTTTGTTTTTAAGTTTAGAAATGTGTCTTAAAAGGTAATGCACTGGTTTACAAAAGTTTCGAAACCTAGAGGGCATTTTTGAATCATCTTCGCATAGATGATTGTGTTTGACTAGAACAATGACAATGAGAACTTACAAATAAGTGCTCTGAAGCAGGGAATGGGCATCCTTGTGCAGACGGGCCTCATGAGACGGGAGTAAGCCAAGAGCTGCAGATGAAAGCTTCAGGCGCAATGATGCAGAAGCTGTTGCTCGGGATTTGTTTATTAGGCCTCATCATGTATTCCTCAGTGAAAAGAAGCAGAACTGTAACAAGAATGCATTGCCCATTTTTCACAGTGACCGTGTATCAGCATAAATATAAAATTACCATTAGAATGACCCGTGAGTTTATCGACAGATCCTTCTTATTTTTTAAATGAAAACTTCTTGTAGTCTGAGAGCAAGACATAGGTCCCGGGAATTGCAGATTTAATTGAATATTTGTATCGCAATTATGTGACTTGGATGGTCAGGAACACACCCAGGATCTTTGACTCAAGATCTTCTTTATGTGAACCCACCCTTAGCATGTTAATTATCTAATGGTTCGCCATTTTGATAATTTCTTGCTTCAGAATATCATATATTACCACCTTGCAGAAAACCACTCTTCAAATAGAAAAACAAAACCTGAAAAACAACAAAAAAGCCCCCAAAACAAAGCCCTCAATGGGATCTTGGCTGAAGCTGTTCGCAGTGGATGGGGAAGAGCTCCCTTTTGCATAACAAAGCATTACTTCCAAGATTTAATTTTGTCATTGCTTTTCGTTTCCTATAAAGACTGCTTGATACGAAAGGTCACGGTATCAGCAAAAACGGAGACAGATTTTTGCTGAATGACATAAACCTGTCAGAATGTTGAGCTTTGATGTTCCATTAAGTGGTCGATGTGGATTACTGACTTTTGGCTAAATGCTACTCAACCAGATAAGGTCAATACCTGTTAGTTCATTGGTGGAATAATTAATCAATCAATACAGGATGCTTGGAGTCAGGGAGAATTATTGCCAGGCTTGTATCTCTGGCTTTGGTCACAGAAATTATTTAAAAACATCCTTGCAACATTAACCCCCTCGGTGCAGGGTTTATTGTAACATAATGTATACGGAGAGAGGGAAGGGAGAAACGCCTGTGAGCAGCACTCCTTGTAACGCGCATCTCCCCAGAAGGAAAATCTTCTAACAAGCTGAGAGCACCATCATTAGTTCCTCCTTTCACATCACCGCACTCTGCTTGTAAAATAATTGCATGCAATTTTTCTATTTTACAGTTGGACCACATGACTCCCTGCCCTTTTGCACGGCATCTCTCCCCTCCCCCAGACTGCCTGGCTGAAGGCTGGGCCTGCTCACCTTCAAACATCTCAGCCAGAGGCTTTTATGGTGGCTGCGGCCGATATTTCCTAAGTGCTGAGAAAAAAAAAATAAGAGAGAAAGAAAAAAAAATCCTCCATCTAGTCCACAGAGAGCCCCCCCCTCTCTCTCTCTCTCTCTCTCTCCCCCTCTTCCCCTCCCTCTCCCTCCCTCTCCTCACTATTCCCTGTGCATCTCTAACTTTCCCTTCTTAGAAATGCAGAGGGAAGAAATTCTTTGAAATTTCAAGGGTGTATTTGTGTTGCGACTCCTTAATGTGTGTCTTTGGAACAGTTCATACTGACTGAAAAAAGATACTTGCTGCTCTAATTATATCTTGGCTCAGATTCTCTGCTATAAAGCATCTTTTCTGCATACTGTACTTTTTAGAAAAAATATAATTATTGTGTGTGTGTGTGTGTGTGTGTGTGTGTGTGTGAACACATATGCCATGGTGTGTATTGGGGCAGGGGAGAGGGAGGGAGAGAGAGAGGGAGATCAGAGGACAGTTGCCTTCATCCTTGGTTGTTTCTGGGGCAAGCATTTACCATCTTGATGATCCTTGTCTGCATATTTTCAAAAACTTTTTTTTTTGGAAGAACTAGCGAAGATGCTTTCATTCATTTCAGAACATAGTTAATGAACACTGAGTAAGACTAAGGCATAGTAAGACTAACCAACTTTGCAGTAAAGTGATTGGGACCCTTACCCAGCCCCATGGGGCACGCTGGTGCACCCTGCAAATTATTCCGCATAGTTTCTGCATCTCTTACCTGGAAAAGGTATAATGGAAACATTATTCTGGCAGTGTACCTATTAAGAAAACTAAATGTCAAAAGGCTTATTTCTTGCTAATGTCACTTATTTAGCAAATAACCCAGAAACAGAATACAGGATTCCTAGAACCTCAGGAGCCTATCTTGCAATGATCGACAAATTCCACTTGGATTATCATATAAATAATGCCCACGACATGCTATAGCATGTGGAGCTCTGCTAGCAGAAAGTTCTCTTTGTCTGAATTCCAAAATCATACCCTTCATTCATATAAAATACAGAGAGAGTAAAAAGAAAATCTAGTAGAAGTAGAACTGAAAATTCTGAGCACTCTAATCAACTACACTCAGCTGAATTCAGTTGAATTGAGCTCTGCACACGTGTCCCTGCACTCTGAAGAGCCCTGCCCTTACCTGGGAGCCGAGACAGAAACTGGGACTGGAGTCTCAGATTTCCCCCTGTGTGCAGTAGACTTGTGGCCTCAGGACGTCCTGACCCATGGTAGCTGCAAAGCTCTGGTGATTTTGTGGACAAGGAGTCCATGTCCGTTCCAAGATGGTTGCTGGGGCCGTGGGAGAGCAGGTGTTTCTCTTCAGGGAGTAAGATTCACCTGAAATTCCCCTTTCTGTACTTGCACGGTGCTTTCTAGCAAGCTGGTGTAAGGCATTATCTTAATTAGGAACTCTGAGGGCTGGTAGCTCATTGCAGTGTATAACATGAATATGCTTTGGATTTTGTTCTCCTACTTTGTTGATACTGAATCTTTTCAACTGTTTTCATTCCTAGGTGGAGGTCAATGTTTCCTCCTCATGAACTATCTTTTAATTTTCAACACAGACTGTTAGTTTTCTTCTATGCCGGAAAACCTCCATGATCAAAGCAACTCACAGAATGTTATTGAGCGTACAGCTTCAGAGGGACGGAGTCCATGATGGCTGAACAATGGCATGGTGGCAAGAGTAGCTGAGAACCCACATTTTTGGCTCACAGGCGAGAGGCTCAGAGAGCCCACTGGGAATGGAGTGAGTTTTGTGAAATCTCAGGCTTACCCCCAGTGACACATCTCCTTCAACAAAGCCGTATTTCTGAACCCTCACCAAACAGTTCTCCAACTAGGGACTAACGGTAAAACAAAGACGCCTATGGCGCCATTCTCTTGCACATCAACACACAGACCTTCAGAAAGTGGCAACTTTCACTAGAAGATCTCGGTGCCCTTCTGGAAGCCTTATAACATCAAGTAAGAGCCTGAATGCCCAGAGAGCACCCTGCTGGTGTCCAGAGACAGACTCTTTGATTACAACGCTGTCTGAATATATTCTAGCCATTTATGCTACTTCACAGGACACATAGCTGAACTGCCTGAAAGCAGAAAATGAACCGGTCTACCCTCTGCCTATCCAGTGGTTGAACAAAAGGTAACTGCAATCTATAGGAGCTACTGAATTCCTGTAGCATTAAGCTCAGAGCTGAAGGATGCTTTTGAACTAAAACTCTGGGCTCCTAGCTTGTTAAAGTCTAAAGAACTCCTGGGCCCAGATAAATCATTCAGAGTGAGTGGGTGCAATAAGAAACCAAGAACGTCTACCTTAAGGTCAGTGCTGAGGGAGAGTGCTTAAGGTCAGTGCTGGGCTCGGATAGACATACATCAGCCCCACATCGAGCTATTTGAAAACTTTTGGGAAGGGACCCAGATATGGACCTTTGTGTCCACATTTGCTTTATATTTTCTTCCCACTGTTATAGCTGAGCTTAAACGTTTTCCAAATCTCATGTGTTGAAGGCTTGTTTTACAGTGTGGTTAGACGTCAGATGTGTAGCCTTCACAGGGAGATTGACAAGTGGGGACTTGCGTTTCCTCACTAGACTGGTCCATTGGTGGCTAATAGTTGGATGGCTGGTGGAAACTATGTGAGTGGGGCCTAGCTGGATGACCATTTGGGGCATGCCTTTAATTAGCTGGTTTCTTTTGCTAGCTCTGTTACTGGTCGCTGTGACCAACTTCCCTTGGTCACAATCTCTTACCACTTGGCCCAACATGACTGAATATATAATGAACTGGAATTATGAAACTACTAGCCCAAATAAATCTTTCCCTCCTTTCAGTTCATCGTAGTTACTTTGCAAACTCTCAGGACTTTAAAACCTGGGTCTACAGAACTACTTCTATTATGTTGGCATTGACTCAGAATCTCTGTCCCTCTGTTTCTTTTCTCATCATTGTGACCAAATACCTGACAACAGTAACTTTAGGTGAGGAAGGTTTTGTTTTGCTTATGATTTGAGGGTATATAGTCCGTCATGGTAGGGAAGGCATGGTTCAGCAATGTGAGGCAGCTGGTCCCATTGTGGAGATGAAGTCTTAGGGCTAGCTGTCTTCTCTATATATATATATATGTATATGTATATGTATATATATATATTGTTATATATATATATTGTGCTTGTGTGTATGTGTGTGTATGTACATATATATGTGTGTGTGTAGTGTGTGTGTGTGTGTGTGTATATATATGTGTATGTGTGTGTGTGTGTATATGTGTATGTGTGTGTGTGTGTGTGTGTGTGTGTGTGTGTGTGTGTGTGTGTGTGTGTGTGTGTGTGTGTCTGTTAATTCAATCTAGGATCCCAGCCCAGATGTGGTGTCCACTTTGTTCAGAATGGTTCTGCTTCCTCAGGTAAACCTCTCTTGGGGAGCAACTTCAGACAGGGAAGACCCACTGTCACTGTGAATATTGCCTGACTCCGACCTTCAAATGGGTCAGTTAATCAAGTCTTCTGGATTTTTCCGATCCCTGTTACTGAGCCCGTTTTAAACCACACTTGTTAAATCATTCTTAAGGACTGTTTCTCATAGTATAATAGATAGAAACAAATGTTTCTTTTGCCCTCTGTTTATTCAGATGAACTTATATATCATTAAGAAAAGACAGGGGATTTCACACATATTCCAAATGTCTTAAAAATCTACCCCAGTGGATGATGGCACCCCCACCCCCAGCACACACAGGAGACATTAAATGGACTCAGTGGTGTTAACTTAAACAGAAAGCAGAGAACATTTGAAGGTAGGAGGGGAAAGTGTGTATGAGGACTGGGGAGGAGTGGGAGGGGAGGTAATCTGAGTGAGTTGGAGCCAAATAGATTATATGCATGCATGAATATTAAATAAAATGTTTAATAGAAGCCCATTGGACCCAGAGAACCACATTTGTCTGACAACCTGCGAACCAGTCACACATTTAACAGCCACAATGAAAATAAGGATTTTTAAAGGTTATTTAGTGACCTCCAGTGTGCATGACATCCTGGAAAAATAACATGCCATGGCAGGGCATCTCCTCCAGGTCTCTGCTTAGGGAAAGTTCCTTTGTTGACAGAACTGTAAAGAATTTTTAATTATACCCGTAGTTAACATATCCAGAGTACTGTTTGAAAGGTTGGTATCTCAGTCATTGTCAAAGAAAATTTAAAAAGACAAAAGAAATGCTACTAGTGTATACATCAAGTTTATAAATTCCTATTCAAAAAGAAAGCAACCCCATAATATACCTACATAGCACATTTGCTGGCATATTAGGAAGGTAATTTTGATTAATTTATGAAACAGTGCATAGTTATAAAAAACAAGATGATTTTAACTTTTCAAAATTTGACTAGGCATCTGTATGTAGATGCCTTCATTTAGACAATGCTAAAGACTCCACGTAGACCATTCATAGTGTGACTAATACTTACTTTTGGTCATTATTGGCCCCTGTCAACATGGATGATGATGATGAAAAGAAATAGGAAAACAAAAAACTAACGTCTTCCCTGCCTGACCATTCTTCCAACATGGTAAGACACAGAGTCTTTCTTACCTGGTTGTATGCAGGCTCCTGCTGACCAGTCTCCCTGGTTAAGTATGCAGGCTCCTGCTGACCGTCTCCCCTGGTTAAGTATGCAGGCTCCTGCTGACCGGTCTCCCTTGGTTAAGTATGCAGGCTCCTGCTGACTGGTCTCTGCCCTTCCTACTTCCTCCTCCATGATTCTCAACTTTTCTGCCATCACAGTTCTGCCCATACTACCGTCTTCTTGTTTAGATTTCCTTGACCTGTTTTAGCTTCTGGCTAAAACAGGTCAAGTCTATGATACCATCACATACAGTGAGCCTGACAAAGCCAGATGAAATGCCTCAAGCTTTTGTAATATCCCACGGATAATTTTATGCTTACAAGGCTTTACACGTTTTGGGTGATATCATGCACATGCTGTAGAAACTCACCATTTAAAATTATGCAAGCAGGCGATCCTTTTGTAAATTACAGCACTGTGCTAGTACCACCCAACCCAGTACAAAATGCTTCCGTCACATCCCAAATCTCCCTCATCACATTTTCTACCAGTTTTCTCCTATTAGTTTCTGCTTTTATAGATTCGACTTTCTTCCTGTATTTCATGAGCATGAAGGCACGTAACATAAAAGTTGCCTCAGCCCCTCAGTCTTCATAGGCACTGTTTTTGTTGTTGTTGTTTTTGTTCACACAGTAGCCATGTATTAGTAGTTTTTTTAAAAAAATATATTTAATTGTTTGAACACGTGACATTTTCCTTCTTTCTCCATTTGCCAATGGATGGGTGTATGTTTCCACTTTGACATTAGCTGTTAAGAATAATGCTACTAAAACATCCATAGTCAATGTGTGTGTGTGTGTGTGTGTGTGTGTGTGTGTGTGTGTGTGTGTGTGTGTGTGTAATATGCTGTTGTTCTCAAGGGGTAAAATGTCTGTGCTCTTGATAAATTTCTGTGTAAATTTTTAAAAAACTATAAAACCCTTTTGCAACGTGTATGCAAATAATGCCTGATTGTTTGGTCTCCACAACGCAGACAGCAGTGGTTGACTATTCTTCTCCGTGTCCCTGGTAGATGCGAAAGAGCGCCTCCTTGTGGGCTAAATTCATTCTTCTGCAGTCACTAGTTAGCAAGGCTCAGCATGAGTTTTACACCCCCACCCCCAGGCATTCTGTGGTGAAGTGTGTCTATCTTCTGACAACTTATTGACTTGAATTTCTCCTTATTGTGGATGAGTCAGAGCAGAGTATGTATGACAAATGCCACAGTGCAACCTTTAGGTTGTACCCTGGCAATTGGCCAATGCATAAGCGATGTTATCGTATTTGATAGGACAGCTTTTCTTTGGAGAGCACTCATAGTCCGAGGAATTGGACAGATGTCTCTTAGGAGCTTCGCCAGGACAGGTGTGTCACAAACCCTACCGTGTGCTATGAACAACCATGTGACAGGTGACCTCATTTACCAGTGCATCATGAATTACAAATAGCAGAGTCAACTCTGAGGACCAGCGCCTATTCTCAGGAGAGGGCTTAGCTGAGGGGTTTGGGAATGGTAAAAGTGGCTTTTGTTATTTACCGCATTGGAGAACAGACCACAAGACAGACAACAAAGCCCACTTAAAGGTTTTATTAGTAAAGAAGGAATAAGGAGAGGGGGTGTGCACTGGCCTGTCTGCAAGAAACGTAGGGGAGGGCTTTGGTTGGGCACATCTGCTTTTTAAGGTCAGATGGCACACATGTATGGGGGTTTAAGCACACAGGCATGTGCATGGCTTACACGGCCACGATGCACACGCACATGCACAAAGGCCCTGCAATGATTGGGCATTTTGCCTGAAGATGCATGCACGACCAACGCTGGAAATGCTAACACCCGGATGACTGAGCGTTTTGTTTGAATGCTGATGGCCATGTGGGCGGCCATGGGACCCTGGAAATGACAGTATCTGTTGATGGGAGATGCTATTCTGTAAATATGTTTCTCATACTGGTTAATGAATAAAGCACTGTGGCTGATGGGAAAGCAAGATAGGCGGGGCTAGGAGACAGGAGGAAAGAGGAAGTAATGAGGAGGAGTCAACATGGAGAGCCCGGAGAGGTAGCAAGCCGGCACATTGCTGCCTGGTAAGATGAGCCACGTGGAAATACTTAGAATAGTAGAAATGGGTTAATAATTAAGACAGAGCTAGCCGATAAACAATAATAGTAACTGGCCAACAGAATTATATCAAATACAGCATCTCTATGATTATTATTTGGGACTTGTGAGGCGGCGGACCAGACTGGCGGACTGGCGGGAAACATACATGCTACAAGCTGTGATATTTTTTATGAAGCATCTTGACACTTGTTGGTACCACTTTTGACATTGGGGATCAGAGCTTAGCTACATCTCGCTCTGCATGTTCTCAGATTTATTCTTACTAAGTTCAGAAGCCTTTAGGCTCTTGGGGAGGCTGACTTTCATCAGTGCAAATCTTAGGAAACTGTAGGAAATTAAAACTTGGAAATATTAAAACAGTTTCTTATCTTCTATAATGACTGGCCTTACTGAAGTGAAATAATATTTAATTACATGCACTGGTCTTACTGAAGTGAAATAACATTTACTATTTTTTGAATTTATAAAACAAAAAACAAATGTGTTTATTGCTTATTGCCTAAAATTAGACAAAAGAACTGGTGTACATTTATGTACTTTTTTAATTTTTGAAAATGTTTAAGTTTTTAGGCTTGCTATTTTGTGTGTGTGAGTGTTTCCCCTGCAGGTATGTTTGTGCACTGCGTGCATGTCTACTGCCCGTGGAGGTCAGAAGAGAGCATTAGATTCCCGGGACTGGACTTAGTAAGGACTGTAGGTGCCGCATGTGTGCTGAGAATTGAACTCGGGTCCTCTGCAAAAGCAACACGTGCTTTAACTGCTGAGCCAGCTTCCAGTTTTTACACTTCACTTTAATAGCAAATGCAGTTCAGTGGACAGTCACGTCATTAACCCTTTACCCGTCAAGTAGAGACAGAGCTTTGTGAAGAACCATTATGTGCCGGCACCTTGCAATGACGTTTTATCCCTTCATGCATTTTGTCTTTTTTGCAAACATCCTCTCACTGAATCCTACAAACAGCAGACTATCAGACAAAGACTTGCAATACTACCCTGGTATGTTCATGCGGGTTACATCAGGTATTGAAGAAACATAATTTTTATAAGTGGTTTTTCATTTGATCTCTCTTTTCAGATGAACTGTAATTACTTTGGAAATGCGTGTTATTCTTGCTAACGTTTGTATTTGTCAGGGAAACATGGATTTAATCAGGAAGTATGCTGTTATTAATGCCCAGTGCATGTAATTATTACATAAAAGCAGAAAGCAGCTGTTAGCATCTGATAATTTGTATTTGGAGCAGTGAAACTCCTTGAAGGTAAATGTGAATATTTAGGCAGGTTTGCTTCATTCAATCAATTTATGAAGGCATTCTTATGCTCAAATAAAAAAATTACGGTGGACGAGTCTTATTTAACAGTGTCTTACTAAAGGGCGTATAAAATCCCACAGTGTCTCAGGACATGTGATTTATCTTCATAGTCAGAACTTCAGTGTTCCAAAGACATTTCAGAAATGCAACTGTATTTCATTTGATTTTATTTTTCACAAGAGAAAAAAAAAACAAGAAAAGGAAGTTACAACCAAGGCCATCACAATGAATGGAGTAAAGGGAAAAGCATTTCTAACTACGCACAATTAGATGCCGTGATTCTGGCAGCCCTGAGCAGACCTGCTGTCAAGTTTGAGTGTAGGGAATACGCCCCATGAGAACAGAAATCCGTGCAAGTTTAGCTCGCTGTGCAACAGGAATGCTGCCCTGCGGTTAGAGGCAAATCCATGTCCTCTGTGCCAATCCAGGCAATCCTGAGGTGGTCAAACTTTGATCAGAATGACAGTTTTAAACTCATAAGAAACTTGAGCTGGCTGGGGCACGGCCCCCTTCCGGCCCACCTCTTCCTGGCCTTTGACTCTTAGCTTTTTTGCGATGCTGAGCCCTCAAGCTTTCCCTGAGAAAGTCTGATCATATGGCACACACTGTGATGTCAGGGAGGACTGTTGGAAAGGACAAATTCCCGGTGCACACATTCTGCCCAGATAAAGGATCTGTGGTGCGATTCCAAATGACAAATGCCACCCTCCACCCCGTACTCCCCCACAAAGGGAATATTTCATTTCTCCTAAGAAAGACTTTTAGAAAATTTAAAATCCACACTTTTGCTCCACAGATAAACACTGCCATGAGAATAGCATTAGATAGTCTGACTGATATATTTCAGACAATAAAAATGTTTCTTAGTCTGACTGATATATTTTAGACAATAAAAATGTTTCTTAGTCTGATTGATATATTTTAGACAATAAAAAAAGTTTCTTTGAAACGTTCTCAAATCTGTTTTTATGAAGTTAGGTTTTATGTTTTTTTTTCTATAGATTTCATTTAGTAGAACTTAACACAATATTTTAATTCCTTGAGAATTCACATATGTGTTTTGATCATATTTAGTCCCACTAGTCTCCTCACTTCTTCCAGACCTATCCCCCACTTTTGCTTCTGTCCACCAAGTCCAACTTCCCCTGGGACACACTCTCTAGAACTTTATTATTGGTACAGCTGGCTAAATAACCCTCATCTACCTGAAAATGCCCTTCGTGGCTGTGAGTAGTCATCAAGTAGGATTTATTTAGTCACCAGACCCTTCTGCATGCCATCTTGCACGACTGGCTGTTCTTTAGGATACCAGAAAAGATGTTTCATTTTCTTAAAGCATGCCAGGAGAGCAGGCAAGCAATACAACCGAAGCTAACGGCTCACTCTCTCGTCTGTAGCCCTGTCCCCGTGCTGCTTTGTGAACCAGTTATCTGTTGGGTACCTCTGACTCAGAGTTTTAAAAATCACTTCCACTCATGGCCTATTGCTCAGATTTTAGTCTTGTACTTTTGTTTCCCTATAAAATGGTTGAAAATTGACAGCAACAAGAGCCATGTTCCCATGTGAAGCACAGAGGTGCCTGCAACCACAGGCGTGAGTTAGTCACGCTAAGCGGAGGGCTAGAACAGAGCTGTACTGGGAGAGAAAGAAGGGAAGTTCTTCTCTTGGATATTTGTGTAATGAAACTGAAATCAGGACCTTAAGCTACAGTGATCCTGGCAGCCTTATTTACAAGTATCCAATATTTTAAATGGTGCTGAAACTTAAATTTTCACTAGTTGGATAGATATTTTGGGTCTACCTTGTAGAATGTCTACGAGGAAGGTGCATCCCACTGAAGTCTGTTTGAAACTCATTAGCTACATTGTTCCAGTTTCCTGTGTCCTTGTCAATCAATAGTGCAGATTCTGTGCATTATAGCAAAGTACCGGGACTGTCTTGGCATTAAATTGTGCATTTCTTCTGACATTTCTGTTAGTATTTAACCCCTGTCTTTTGAACTTTTTTCTGCATGTATATGTTAGTGTTTTTCCTAAAACAATGACCCCCCTCAGCATAAATTGTACTTTTTGGTTTGGGTAACATTTTTATTCTGAAGATATTTTGTGTGGTATTTGTAGAATTACTCCAGATTTCATTCAACATTTCATAGTTAATAAAAACAATACAAGCAACACAATGAAAAATACCCCAATATGTTTTTATCATAATGCGTACAATAGGATCCCTCTTAAAATTCATTTTGGCAATACCCTGTCCCAGTTCAGTATATAATCTATTTTCCTTCATCCTAAGTATTGATAAAGCATAATTTCTATTTGGGACTTTTCTTTGATTCATATGGTTTGATCTATTTTGATCTCTATTTACCCACTAATTTCTTCATTATTCTTCACCATTGTTGTTAACTATTATGTGTACAAGTTTATTCGTGTATCTCTGTTCATCCTGTGGTGTATGTGTGGAGGTCAGAGGACAGCTAAGTGGAGTTCTCCTCTCTCCTTCCATCTTTGTGTGGGTTTCAGGATTTGAACTCAGGTCTTTAGGCTTGTGCAACATGTATCTTTATTTGCAGAGCCATCTTGCCTGTCCCAACTCTTTTGTTTTGAAAAATTAAATGTGTGTGTGTGTGTGTGTGTGTGTGTGTGTAATGTTAGTAAAATACCATTTTACTTTTTCTTCAGTAAATTCCTTAGTGCTTTGT
Source organism: Cricetiscus sungorus (assembly GCA_030556225.1). Taxonomy (NCBI): domain Eukaryota; kingdom Metazoa; phylum Chordata; class Mammalia; order Rodentia; family Cricetidae; genus Cricetiscus; species Cricetiscus sungorus. The sequence goes on along the minus strand of JANBXA010000727.1, from coordinate 3,939,558 downwards.
TCAAGAATTAAAATTAACATTAACTTAGAAAATATTACTTGGAACTGATGGGGAAGGAATACTGGGATTAACAAAGACTTAACAAAGGAATTTCTTTCTTATAGCTTTGTTGGTTTCCTTCTTTTTACTATGATTATTATTATTCAAATAATGTCTTTACACATAAAATATGTGCAGATCTCAGTTAAGTAACTGTTTCTTTATCCAACACTTTGTAAATCAGACAAAATAAAGAAGATAATAAAATTACACTCACAGCTGGGGCCTCGGGCTTATATAAAGAATTATAGGCTACTGATGAAAGCTGGGAGGGGAAGAGGAAGGAGGAAGAGGATGAGAACACCAACAGGTTGTCCAGTGCCAAAGTTCAGTCCTGACAATTAGTTGAAAAAGAAGCCATAATGTAAAAAGAGATATCTGGGAGGGTTTGGAGGGAGGAAAAGAAAAAGAGAAACATTATAATTAAATTATAAGTTAAAAAAATATCAAAGCCCAGTCATTATGTATAATGGTAAAAGTATGAAAGTGTATTAATGACCTAAAATTATATTCATAGCACTTTAGATAATTACCATATTGCTGCTCCTCATTTCTTTATGTGGAAATAACTTACCGTGTTATAACTTGATAGGCCTAAGGATGGCCTGTGACACAACAGAGTTTGTCTGTTAGAAAGTAAAGAACTTTCAGGAACACACATGTATTTCATGCATACGAAAACTGGAAATGATTAATTTCTGTTTTCTTATTTATCTTTTAGAAATTATAGAATTCTTGATTGACTTTCTTTTTCTTTCGACATTTTAAATGGCCTGTTGCTTTCTTATCCCTGATTTCTAAAAAGACAGAGTATTTACAAAGATCCCTCTCAGGTGATGAGTTACGGAGTCTTTGCTGCCTTCTTTTTCTGATTTTTATCAGTCTAATTGTGATTTTATGGATCCCTTTGGTTTTTATTCAAACTGGAATCTGGTGAGAATTTTGGGTGTCATGACTAACTGAAAAAGAAAAACATTAAGTCATGGTTCACTCAAATAGTTTTCTTTCCTTCCTTTCTCAGGTGTTCCTTAGGGGTTTTTGTCTACTCCCGAGAACCCCACTGTCTCACTGTCCTCCCTCCCTCCTCTTCCCTCTCTCCCTCCCTCCTCCTCCCTCCCTCCTCCTTCCTCCCTCTCTTCCTCCCCTTCCTCCCTCCTCCTCCCTCCCTCCTCCTTCCTCCCTCTCTTCCTCCCTCTCTTCCTCCCTCCCTTCTCTCTCCCTCCCTCCTTCCCTCCCTCCCTCCTCCTCCCTCCCTCCTCCTTCCTCCCTCTCTTCCTCCCTCTCTTCCTCCCTCCCTCCCTCCCTCCCTCCTCCCTCCCTCCCTTCCTCCCTCCCTCTCTCTCCCTCCCTCCAGTGTGCAGGTCAGGTGTGACAGTTCTTCGTGCATGCTTTCTATCCACTTTGAAAGTTCTAACCAGGATCTTCCAAACCATTTTGTTCTCTTAGTGGATACCAGTTTGGATATTAGCAAAACTATCATAGAGCTGAAGTGTGAGTGGTGAAAACAGGTCAAGGTAAGTCACCACTATTTTTTTCTGATACTGGCATTCCTCTGTTTTCACTCAAAGACACAGAGAAGACAGCAAATGTGGCGCATTTCCAGGGTTCTTACACAATATGAAAGAATGGAAAGCATCTCTGTGACGGAGTAGGTCATTAAAGGACGTATAACTAGAAGAAAGCAACGCAGAGTTAACCCAAAATGAAGTAGATGATAAAGGAATTCTCTCTCTCTCTCTCTCTCTCTCTCTCTCTCTCTCTCTCTCTCTCTCTCTCTCTGTGTGTGTGTGTGTGTGTGTGTGTGTGTGTGTGTCCCTCTCTTGGTGAGTGAATTTAGGACTCCACTTTTTTTTTTTTGTTTTTTTTTAATCATTGCTTCCTTCCATTAGTCCCTGTTGCTGAAGGCACTGTGAACCTCGGATAGGACCAGAAACTGCTGATGTGGAGCTGGCTGGAAAACCACATCCCTGAGGGTTAGTTTTCTAAATGAAGAAAGTAACCCAGCTAGGACACTTAAGTGGACCACAATGACCACTTATAACACAACGGTGTTATAACCCTATGGGAACAGCTCTGGTACATTTAGTTGGGCTGTAAGTAATAACTCTCTAAGTGGGTTTAAGATCTGCTCACCAGGAGGGATTTCACGAGAGCCAACTCCTAGGGCTGGTGGAGTCATGGATCTTGGTCAAGAACCTACAACTACCATTTTACTAAACCAACACACTAGATCATGACATTATTATTATTATTATTACATCCATGAATTCTAATGGGCAAAATACTGCTATCAAATGGGCCACATCGCTGAGGTGCTGTATAAGTTCACCAACTTTTATATCAGTTAATAAAAACACATCCAATGCTTGCTGTCTTCCTGCATCAGACTCGCCTTATGCCTAAGTAGAGTCCTATGCAGGGTTGTGATTTACGTTACCTGACCTTAACTCCCAGCGCCAGCACAGTATGACTGTGAGGGTTGAGTGTTGCTTCGGGAATGAACACCTTAAACAGTGCAGCCCCTTAATTCCTATAAATCAACAAAAGTGTGGGTTTGGGGGACATTGTTAGCAGCCCAGTCACACTACAGTGATCCTCCCTCTCTCTCTCTCCCTCTCTCTCAGTGTGTGTGTGCGCCTGTGTGAGCAGATGTGGAGACCACAGGCTGATGTTATGTATTTTCTCTCTGTCAATCTCCCTCTATCTTACTTTTTTTTTTTTTTTTTGAAGTAAAGTTTTTCTCTGAACCTGGGGCTGACTGTTTCTGCCATATTAGGTGGCCAGTAAGCCCCAAGGTCTGCTTGTCACCCTTCTCCTGTGGAGTTACAGACGTGCACTTCAGTGTCTGCTTTTACTTAGGTGCCGGGGGTTCAAACTCGGGCAGTCATGTTGGAAAGCAAGTACTTTGGTGGTCTCACAGTGCCATCTCCCAACCCCAAGGATATGCTCTTCCCTACACCCCCAGCACTGGGCTAACTCTCTCTCCACTTTAGTTTTCCATAATTGACTTTCCTAGCAAGCTGCATGAACCTCTGGGTGAAAAAGAGTAAAACTGCTTAATTTTATTACTCTTTCGGGTCATATCAGCATCACGCAGCCGACACCGGGCCTCTCCTAGTAAGAAAGAGGAGAAAGTTCTTTCTGTGAGCGATGGGCAGAAGCTTGCGATGGACCCTCTTCACGGATGAACTACATTCTCTGTAGCAAGGATGTCAGGACACATTTTGGGCATCAAATAGGATGAAGCAAGCCCCCAAAGGCCAGTTGTTTGATCCTTTTTCTGACCCATAGATAGCAGCGGGCTTTGCTGGGGCCAGGAGGACCCTGTTTTAAGAAGAGCTCTCTCTGCTCAATTTTACTTTGCTTGCCGAGCTGCATTTCTCCCAGGGATTATGACCTCGCTTTTAACACACTCGTTTTCAAGCTCCATGATGGTGTAGTGCCTAAGTATTAGATGGTGGTTTTCTGTAAGTATTTTGGGTGTAGAAAAGGCTGCTCAAAGCGTAAAGGTTTTTGACAAGGGTTCACGTAGGTCCCCAACCTCGTTGCAGGGGAGTCTTTGTGCAATGGGTAGTGTTAATGCAGACACTCACCATTGGCCACAGGGCACAGGATACACAACACTGGTCTGCTGAGCTATAAATGGGGTGTCTGTAACACTCCGCAGCTGAGGGGAAATCTCCCGGTGGGGAGGTGGAAGGATTGGACATCCGGAGAGGGACACTGGTGGTGGATCTGACCGAGTCCCTGTCCTAATGGACTCCTTGTAGCCATGGTTGTCAACACGGGTGCAAGCCACTAACGACGGGTAAAGGTCCTGTGTACCTGTCTTTGCACCCTGACATTCCAGAGTGTAGGGGATGGGGACCCATGTGCCCACACCTATAACGTGGGAGCTAAGTAAGGCTGATGGTTTCTGGGGAAGAGAAAGTCGGTTTTCTTTTACGGTGTGGTCTCTGGTAGGCTGCCTGGTTTTTCAGCACATGGCCACACACCTCTTGAGTTCACCCGCAGCACTGGGTGTGTTTGTTACCAAAGAAAAGGGCATACAAAGGTAGCGTATGATGTGTGGAATCACTGGTCCAGTGGGGACAGGGAGAGAACTGGAGATTGATAGGATCAAATCATTGTGCGTGAAGTTCTCACAGAATAAAATCATTATATGAAAATAATAAAACCCTTATTCTCACCAAACCTCCACCTCCCATCCATTCACCTTTGATCGGTCTGATGCCTCAGAATGGGAAATGGGTTTGCACAGCAAAGGCTGTGCGTTTTCAGCGGCCCCTGCGCACTGGATGTGGGACGCATGCCTTTCCCGCTCTCTTCCCGTCACACGGCTCTTCCTCTGGATGGGTGCTGGAAGTGCCTGTCCTCTGCTGGTCTGCAGTCGGCCTCTGGCTCCGAGTCCCTGTGTGTATCTCTGCATTCTGTTCTCCACACCATGGTTCTGGCAAAGGATAAGAGCGGCCGCATCCTCTGTTCTGTGTGGGTTCTAAGTCTTGAGAAAAGGACATGAACCACTTCCCATTTGCCAACGGCAATAAGCATTGATTGATTACAGACCGTGGCGGCAGCAGACTGAAGGGAGGGATCAGGTAGCTGGCAAAGCAGGGACTGTGCCCTGATTTCTCATCTCTGCGGGAAGTTAAAAAAATAAGATTATGTTCTTAACAAGTTATCACACACACACGCCCACGCGCATGCACACGCACGTGCACACATGTGCGCACGCACACACACCACACCACACAGGCAAAATATCTTACTGCTGTAGGAATCTCGATTGCTCCAGAAAGTGAGGTCTTCTATTCTGCATGGCTCCAAGAGCTCTTCGTGCCTGTCTGAGATACTCACCAAGGGCGTTCTCCCATTGTTTTGTTTATGTTCTAAACGCCCAAGTCACTATTAGTTCTTATCTTGAATTAAACCCTGCTCTTATACAAAATCACCTTCAATGATCCAGATATAAAGTTTATTTTTTTTTTCTCGTTTAAGGTTTGTAATGTTTTACATTACCTAGGTCAAAAGAATTTCAGTCACAATCCTGAAAATTAAAAAAAAAAATTCTTCTTTCATTCTAACATTCCATTCTCTGAGTATAGCAAACAATCCAATTAAATTCGAAGACCAACAGAAATATATTAAATTTAAAATGATACAATGTAATGCACAAAGAAATATTAAAAATAAAATCTGTAAACAAATTGAGACTTTTCCTTATATCCTAATTTTTCCAATTCTTAATTGTTTAAAATTCCAAACTGTTCTGAAGTTAATGTCCAAACATACATATTTTAAATGCCTTAATTTGATAATAAGTAATTTAGAAGAAATAAACAACAGCAAAATAGGAATAAACCAAATTGTCCAGTTTCTTACATTGACTTCATAGGACTTTTACATTTATTTTCATTATGCAATGGAGAATTTAATATGGCTACCGTAGAATTGCCAGCATATCACAGAAAGTAACATATATACATAGCTAAAACAGTTATTTAATAAAGCAATTTAGAATTTTCATTAGATTTAGGCTACTGTGAAACAAACACATGCAATGAGGTCATTCTGTCTAGACTATCTCTATTTAATTTTCTTACCCCAAATCAAACAAATTACTTATCTATAGATCTAGGCTCAGTCTACAATACCCAATATGTCTAGTTGCACCTGGGTGTTGTGACTCCTACGAGATCACAAAATTTAGCCTCATTTATGCCTTGTCATCTCTGTTAGAAATTTCACTTACTTCTCATAAGACAACTTTGGTTAATGAGTTCATAATTTTTGTTTGACATCTGTATCAATATATTGTGATACTTTTCTGAAACAATTGAATAAATTGTATGTACACACATGTAAAACATACTTGTGCAGGCATATAAAAATTTTAAATAGTTGGAAGCTTGAATAGTAATAACTATAATTGTCACCGTTCATTTATAAAATTAATTAGTACTTTGATGTAGATATTTAAAAACTATGAAATAATATAAAGCTGGGCTTCGAAAACAATGTTAGTGAAGATTGTTAACTTTAACAGCTATAGAGAGAGTTGTGTATCTTAATGACTGTGTATTTTTTTACATTCATTATATGTTAAAAGCTGTCGGTCTTTGCTGTTGTCAGGAATTATTGACAATTGCTCCTGTCATGTTTTAGTGAAGTCAGGAATTTAACACGTTTCTCCTCTTAGGGAATGACTATTTCCACCCACAAGGCTACTGGTAGTAATTTGGGCAACCTATAGTGGAAGAGTTTAATTTTGGAAAAAATAAAGATTTCCCCCAGAATCCTTTGAAAACAGTGTCAAAAAGCAGGGTTATCTCAGCGCTGACTTTTCCAGACTGAAGCTTCGGGGCCCATCTTCATGTAGCTCCAAATCCATTAATGCCTTAGCTTGTTGTTTGAAACCTTGTTGGGAAAGTTTCACAGTAATTTTCATTTGGGTTGTTTTCTAACTTCATAATCTACCTTCACCAAAGCTGCAAACAAGTTCTCTCCATGTGGGCTCATGCTGCTGAGAAATATAACCAGACCTCAGCTCCTCGTTTTGGACAGACAACTGCGTTCATTTTGTCCATCTCAGCAAGGGCTCAGACAGACACCGCATTTCATTTCTTTCGTAAGCACTAGCTGCTCTGGTGCAGCAGGAAAGGAAAATACTGCAGTCATGGGCTCATCTCAGCAGTGCTTGAGTTTTCTAGACCTTTAGGTCTGCACAGATTTCACCAAGTGTTTGCTTCCGGCCTTTGGATGGCAGAGATAGTTTTGGCAAGTTTTGACATTTCCAAAATGGATATAATAGAAATGGAAATATACTTGGTGTTTTCCCTAATTATGGATGCTTAAGGCTTTCCCAGTGTTTGTCATAATTGAATAAAATGTTTTTAAAACCAATTAAATTCAAGTCTATTTTATTTTGGCTAAAATTTGCACTTAAATAACTATGTAACTCTTTAAAAGCTTACATGAAAAGTCTAGCATTGATGAGAAGATAAGCATGGTGGCTTGTTGGACTATCACCTAATTTTGGTTTTATAGTAGTTGAAGAAAATATGCATCGCTAAATGGCAATTTAATTTGTGAGAATTCATCAAATCAATATAATTGTCCATTGTTTTCCCTTAGCAGGAAATTTGTTGATTGACAGCCATCCTTTTGTTTCATTAGCAAGGTGGCAATGGTAAGATACAGACAGCAACAAGATGCCCAGAATCCAAGAAGAACACTCCTCACATATTTATTCCAAAAGAGGGCAGCACAAGTCTGGTTTATACACATCTAATGTGTATTTATGTCTTTCGATCAGCAATCTGTCCTCTTTTTTTCTGAGTAACCCATTCCTGTCTTAATGTCATATATTCTTTTCCACTGCTGAAACACACAAAGAAAGTAAATATATGACAGATAACAGAAACTTGTGGAAATGTTTAGAAGAAAGTAAAAGGAAAAAAGAATTGCTACCGAAGCAGGGAATGTGAAACTGACAAAGAGAAAGGCCTCAATGCTGGGATTTTCTTTGTTGCACTAGTAATATCTAACCCAAGCTGGAATAAATACTTTCATTTCATTTTCCCTATTTTTATGTTACAAACACAAACAATCACTGAAAACATAATGCGATTGTGCATGCAGGATCAATATAATATGCTATGAAATAGCTCTCTAGTTTTTCATCAGGAAGAGTATGATTTTTAGCAATTTTTTTTTTATGATGAGAAGATGAGAAGAATGAAGAACAGTTTTTAACTGACGGGTCCTTTCTGGACTTCATCCCAGTTCTCAGTGCCTCCGTGCCTGTAGTCTGGTGGCCACGATGCTTCTTCACTGTTGAGCTTCTTCCAAGAGAAAATCCAGACCTGAGCTGACACCCAGAGGAGGAAGGGGCAGGTTCTTTTCAAAGTTTCCCTTGCACGTGCTATCCTTCAAACTCCTGTCCTTAGACTGTCCTCCCAGTTTTTCATAGAGCATCTAATTAATAGCTAGTTAGTGGCTAATTAAAATTATCATGCATTTGTCCACATAGCTTTTTAGTTTGGGATTTGAAACTGATGAGAATTATGAATGCAAAAGATAAAAAAATATCTGAAAATATCAAGTCCTTCAAGGTTTCTGAGAAGTGGCATACATACAGTCCTTGACTCTTAGATTGAAAGTGGATAGAGAGAAAAAAAAAACAGATTGAAAAGACAGTGGATTATAAGCCATGCTTACAGGCAGGCTCCATCCACAACAGTAGAGCCAACACAAAATTAATTCAGTGGTAATTATGAAGTTTTGTTTTGTTTTTACCGTTAGAGTTTTATGTGTATGTATATGTATATATATATATATACATATATATATATACATATATATATGTTTCTAATTTTGTGTTTTTGTGGGATTGTTGTGTGTGAGAATATGTGTTTCTCTACATTTATTTGTGTTTCTTTGGCTTTTTCTCTGTCTATTTTTTTCTGTTTGATTTTATCTCTTTTTATTAGATGTCATTTTTCTGATGAGAGAGAAAAGAATAGCATAAATTTGAATGGATGGGAAGACAAGGAGAATCTTGAAGGAGCTGGGGGTGGGGAAACCCTGATCACAATATATTATATTTAAAAATAACTTTCAATAACTAAAATAAAAGACAGACTAGAAAGAAACATAGTCTTCATGACAATGATATTTTATACAAATACCATTGATAATACTAGAAAACAAACTGTCATATATTAGACAAATTATTGTTCACAATTTTCATTTTAATTTTTGCATTTTTTTCTAGTGTAATATTTGGAATTTCACATTGTGCATCCCAATCAAAATCACTTTCCAGTCCTCTAAGGTCAACTCTCCTCACCTTATGCCCCCCCCAAAAGAAAAGAAAAAGAAACACAGTTGTGTGAAGTTATCACAATTATCACAATTTTTAAGAATTCTCATCAATGGCTGGTAACTTTTAGGGAGTAGGGTGGAGGTAGGGGCTGTCACAGACGCCTTCTATCCCTCTCTCTCAACTGTGAGTTTGCAGTCAATCATACTTCTGCAAAAGTAGCTTCTTTGCCTTTATAGTCAACAGGACCATAGACCATAGACATCCACATGGTCTCCCGTATCAGCATGTATCACAGACCTAAGAATGGTCTCCAGCGGCAGAACAGACCACAGACATCAACACAGCCCTGTCTTTCAGCATGGGCCAGTGAAACTATCTCGGTCTTGGCAGCAGCATAGGCCAAGGACATCAACATGGCCTTCAGGGAAACTGGGCTATGGATACCAATATGGTCTCCTGTCATGCTCTCTGTTCTTTAAAGAAACATTCTTGGTTTGGTGCCTGGCTAAAAAAAAAAAAAAAAAAAAAAAAAGTCCTTAGATTACATTCTGTACGGAGTAACTATTGCATATGAAGCAATGACCACTCCTAGCATATTTGAACACATTTTGCTACCATTATTCCTTTAAAATCATCATCCTTCACCCCAGGATAGAAATATGCTTCCATATGTCATTATTGTTGTCAGTGGTGCATTATACCAGCAGGAGAGAGTGAGGCAGGACAGCTGGGCTAGTAGAAATTTTGGCAGAGCCAGAAACACCCAAAGCACAGATGTTTACTGAGTACCTATCACACGAAGGCACTATGCCCTTCCTAATTACATAATCCGCAGAGGGCTAAAGGTGAGGGTCAGTAGAAGAGTGACTCATTCTATGATAGAAAAACACTGGGTACCACAACCTTAATTAAATCAAGAGGAATTAATCTGGTTGGAATAGCAGATAAGAATTTTTACAACCTCGCTCACGGTCTCCTTTGTCACTCTCTGCCAGGTGCTCAGTGTTGTGACCCTCTTCCTGTCGTGGTTTTCACTGTACTTTCTTAGGAAAGACTGAAAACGTGGCATGTACTTTGAGAGGTTCACCTCCCAGGAATTCACACTTTAAGATCACACCCAGCATTGTAGATTGAAAGTATTGTCATCAATTATGGGATTTCTGATGTCAATAATCATAAGACACACAGGGGTTGGCAGTATGGTGTGGGATCTTCAAACAAAAACATGTAGATTAATCCTAGGCAACTAGATATTAACACAGCTAAGCCCAGTTGTCTTGGCTATTCCACAGACTGACTTTCAGTTCAGTTGTGGGTAGAGAACTCAGTGCATATGCTAAGTTCCTGCTCTGTTGCTATGGTGGTGTAAGTAAGACGGCCCCCGTAAGCTCATTGATGTGAATGTTTGGTCAACAGGGAGTGTCAAGATGACTAGATGTGCCCTTGATGGAGGACGTGTGTCACTGGGAATGAGGTTTGGAGTTTGAAATGCTCAAGCCAGGGTCTAGTGTCTCTTTTCTGCCTGCTGATCTGAATGCAGAACTCTCAGCAGTCTCTCTATTAAGGAACCTCTGAAACTATAAGGCAGTCCTATTAAATGTTTTCCTTTATAAGAGTTGCCTTGGCCATGTGTCTCTTCACAGGAATAGAACATTAACTGAGACAACCACTGAGCTATACTCTGCACCTGAGTAAATTGTCAACAGCAGTAAAAGCGCGTGTGAGGCCATGGGTTTCTGCTACCTTGCCTTCTTTCCGCCATCACAGACTCTACTGGTCCTCTGGAACCACAAGCCCGTTGAACGCTTTTAAAAAATAATCTGCTTTGGCTGTAGTGTTCTATCACAGCAACAGAAACGTAACGGAGACAGCACAAAGTTTTGCCTGAATCACTTCCAGCAATAATAATTTAGTATTCTAGAGGATACAATGGAAATAAAAAGCACTTTTGTCACCATGACAGCATTCTCCTTGCTGTGATGAATTCTGTATCTTCTCACAGCTCCCAGGCTCTCGCCTAACACATCCTTTCACCTTTCTCTTAGTGCATATTCTTTCCTGTGTCTGGATCTTGGCCCATGACGTTTCCTTCCCGGCTTTGCTGTTGTCATCCTGGAAAAGGAATTCACCTTTTTACCACTCAGAAAGTTTCATGGCTTCCTTTCCTCACATGTTTAAATTTGTGAGGTTCAATAAAGGTATGATAATTGTTGGTACCTTACAGGCTATTGCAATAGGGTTGCTCTTAAATGTTTACTGACTTACAAAGGGGAATCATGAATATTCTGTTGTTTTGTCATATGTTGTTTTGATTCTAGAAGCACTTAATATTCACGTTACCTCATGCTACTTGTCTTTTAAAAAAATAGGACCTTTTAAATTTTATAAAAAATTTCAGGTAAGATTATAATTATAAAATTTTATTTTCTTTTGTGTCCTCACTATTTTGGTAAAAGATAACTTTTATATTGAAAGGAAAAACTGTCTTGTGCTTGTAAAGATTTGTTTTTTTGCATATACACGTCTATGATAATGCTTGGATACTATTTACTTCTTGTGAATAGAGGATTGGGTGGGGTTATTCATTAGATCTATTTAACTGGTGAGGGAAAGAAGTTATAAGCAAACAAACTATTTCGTTCATGAAGGCTGGCTTTTTTTTTTTTTTGAATCTGGTTTGGAGTTTTAATCATATTACTCACTGACCTGTAGATGAATTAATCTCTGTTACTGAGTAAATGCTTTAGTGATCATTGTGTAAAGCCTCACCATTGAACATCTACAAAATTCTACAATTTTTGTTTTGTTTTTATCCAAAAACTATCCTCTGGTCTCTTAAACATGTTGATTCTATTTTTCCTTAAGACATTTAAATTTTATAAACACAACCAAGCATATTCTTTCTTTCTTTCTTGCCCTATATTATGACTGGCACTATATTTAGTGTCCACACCCTTGAAAATATAGTATTAATGAAAGTTTCTGAAGAGATCAAAGCATTTCACTATCTTACAGAGAAAACACTTGTCAAGAATGCACAGATTCTGAGTGAGGAAGAGAAGTAGAGTCTTTTCTATCACAGTGTCTTGTAAGATTTTTATTTTAAGCTGTTTGATGCCTTTATCCTCATTTGGGATTTCCTTTGACTAAATCTGAACAAGTGTACACACTAGTTCTTACTGAGGCTAATTATGTGGCTGGGCGCTCCTTGCGTAGGGCATCTTGAATGTTTACAGAGGCATTTTGTCAGCAGTTTTCTAGAAGATCAGCATCTAATGGGATTAAGCTGGATAATCAAATAACAAACTGAGACCTGGGTACACAGTTTGGTGTTTGTGGAGTATTTCCCTGATGAATATAAATGACAACGGTCTTTGGTTAGGGACAGGAGTCTCTGTGCTATTCTGCATGACATTTCTACTAAGTCAGCACCTGGTCCTGGACTTGAAAAGCAGCTGGGGAGTGGGGTGGTGGATAAATAGGAGACAAAGATGGACAGTGCTTTGCTTTACTGGAATAGAAAATATCACATTCTATGTTCGGCAAGAACAGATTTAAAAACAATGAACACCAACAAAAAGTCAAACTAATGCAAAGGATCCTGGGACACGAGTCTTTTAGTTTCTCAACAGCACGCACTCTGGTCTGCCCCTTTTGCGCATAACATACATCGTTCCTTGTTTGACTTGCATTCCAGAGCTTGCCCGTTTTTCCTCCAAAAGGGATATATGCTAACGCAGAGCTGTTTGTGTTTACTCTGTCGAGCTCTTGTTTCCTCTTTGCTAAAAGTTATTGTTCTCATTTCTTTTTCTGTGAAAACTGTCATTTATGGACAGCTGTTTTACTAGTACAAAATAAATTTGAAGTGATTTAAATCATGAGTCAAAAAGTTTATCACTTCACCTCCTGCAGTTAGTATTGTTTTATTGTGTGTGCATAAACATGTGTTTAGAATACGTAATAGCTTTAGAATGTACTTATACTTTTGTTCACTAGACCTGAGGCTTGCTTTTATTTTTGCAGTTGGGAAGGAGGTTGAGATAGGGTCCCACTCTTTATTTCAGGCTGGCCTGAACCTCACTGCATATCACAGGCTTACCTTGGGATCATAGCAGTTCCCCCTGCCTCAGCTTCTTGAGTGCAGAGTCTACCACGGTACACCTCCTTTAGCTTGTTATTTTAATGACAATATTGTAGTTCCTTTTGTAGTACCAAGAGTAAGATCTGGCCAGGGCTTTTTCTCCCACTTGGCAAGAGCTCTGGCATGGAACTGTGCTTCCTGCCCCTAGTAGCATTTAAAAAAAATTAGTCATTGATTTATTACTGGTTATTTAGATTTTTACCTTACCGGATTGGGTTTTGTTGTTGTTGTTGAACCTTACAGTGTCCAACTATATGGTACTCATTACTCCCATCATATGAGGAAGCTTGCTTAAGGTACGGTAATAGAGATACAGACTTTCTTAGAATGTTCCACACCCTTTTATAATGCCCCCTTTCTTTCTAGCACTGTTCGTCCTTATCATCACCTACATGGTGGTTCATGTCAGGCTGTCTGGCTTCCTTTACTTTTTCCACAAAAGCGCACAGCAGCTCATTAGTGCTTTTAAAAATATTAACTTGAAAACAAACGGTATAGAAACTTGTAAAGTGGGATCAGTGGGTTGGAAGTTCTGTGGGAGAGTGCTTAGACTCTGAGCCTAAACCTCAAACCAGGAACAAAATGAAAAGAATAAGAAGAGAAAATAATGAAAGAGTGATATTCTAATGATTGTCTATGTTGTGTCAATGATAGTAGTCTAATTAATTGAGGACTAATCAGATTTTTTTTTTGCAGGCAACTGCACTACCTATCTTGAAGTGCAATAAAACTTCCTAGTTCCTGCAATTTTCCATGGCACCCTCAAAGCTTGAACTTCAAAAAGACCTGAAGCCAGTTTGTGATTATGTATGCCTTCTTGTAGATTCTCTACAAACTTATTGGATGTTTTTACATATGAAATATAAAAAAAGGGTCTAATTCAATTCAGTATATATGTTATAAATATATAATATATATGCAGCATGCTATTAAAGATAAATTTTCTAGGACAAGAAAAGTAAGTAATGTAGTAAGTAAAAGCTAGTAGTATGATCATTCTATAGTCTTTAAGGGGTACTTACAAATGGTATAGTTTCATATAAATGAAATTCATGTTTCATTAAGAATTTAAGTAGCTTAGGCAATTTTTGATTCACTATAAACGTCGTCCCTGAAATATAAAAAGGCTTGTGAAATCTCTCTATATTTTCAGTTTTTAATAACAAAAATGTTTTTTCTTGGTACACTTTTCATGCATTTGTGCCTTGAGATGGATCTTTTTTCTTTAATTTAATAACCATCCACCCACCAAGTGAACCATATTGGTTTGACAACTTGTGAACCAGCCACACTTCCAACAGCCACAATAAAAAACAAATATTCTCTGGTACCTCCAGTGCTCATGAGGCCTTGAAAAAAATAACATGCCATAACAGAACATCTTAGAGCCAAGGGAAGGAGCCTCCAGAGCTCAGCTTAGGGAGAGTTCCTTTGTTGTTGTCATCAAAACCCTAAATGATTTTAAATTATTACTGTAGTTAATACATGCCACATAGAAGTACTGTTTGAAAGACTAGCCTCTCATTTCACTTCTCATCTGGCTATTGTCAAAAGAAAAGTTTACAAGACCAAAGAACTATTAATTGTGTACATACGGTTTTCAAAATCCTATTTTCAAACACTCTCTATAATATTAGTACACTTGTATAATACATTTTCTGGCAGTGGCGGTTAGAATAAGAATGGACCCCTTAGGCTCACATATTCAAATGCTTAGGCACCAGGAAGTGGAACTGTTTGAAAAGATGAGGACGATGAGGAGGTCTGGCTGTGCTGGAGGAGGTGTGTCACTGGCTTCGAGGTTTCGAAAGCACACATCACGCCTTGCCTCTCTCTGCTCCCTCTCTTCCTGCTGCTTGCAGATCAGGCTGTAGAGCTCTCAGCTCCTTCTTCAGCATCATGTCTGTCTGCCGGATGTGTCATGCTCCCATCATGGTGGCATGGACTAAGTGTCTGAAACTGTAAGCAAGTCCCTCATTAAATGCTTTGGTCGTGGTGTCTCTTCACAGCAATAGAACAGTGGCTAAGATCCTGGCACATTAAGAAGATTATTGTGATTAATTTATAAAAACTAGTGAATAGTTATAAAAAACATAGTTTACTTTGTCTTTTCACTAGGATTGGCTACACAGCAGCCTATGGGACCGCTCAGTAGCCTCAGTTAGATGATACCAATAGTCCCCATTAGTGATTCAAACGTGGCATCACATTTGGTTTTTGTAATTCTATTCAAGGACAGAGTCCTTTTCAACATAAAAAAATACAAAACCTAAGTATAATAAAAGTACTACAAATGAATTCAGAAGTACATTTTATTTATTTATTTATTTATTTATTTATTTATTTATGAGACAGAGTCTTATTTTGCTGCCCAGGTTGTGTTAAAACCATGTAGCATAAGCTAGCTTCAAACTCGCTATTCCTCAGGTTAATACATTTGAATTAGACTCAGTCCTAAATAAAGTATCTCCAAATAATGTAGAAAGAAGGCCCCAACTAACATCTCTCATGACAAAATGATATCTCCAGTGCCAGCAATGGGTTATGTCTAATTAAGATGTTGGCCCAAGGTTTTCCAAAACAACCCAGGCTATTACCAAGAGTATTTGTTGCTCTCCACAAAATGATGATAAAGCTCTGAGCTTTTTTAGGTATTGTTAAAGACAACTCCTAAATAGCTCTTTGAGAATGGATAAGTTGAACTAGTGTCTACCTGGAACCCTCAGCCCAGCAGACTAGTATTCAGAGTACTTACTGGCAGGCACTCTGAGTACCGGCAGGTACTCTGTATGCTAGTAGAGAAGGTGAACGAACACCCACTGAGCTACAAATCCTTCCATCTAAAATGCTGCCTACCTGTGAGATGGTTGGGTGCTGCAGTAGAGTCACAAAGCTTGTGTGAGTAAGCAGGCAAGATCTGATGGGGTTTAGGGTCCAGTCCATGATATGGAACTCATACGTAACATTGCTTGCGTGCCCAAGAACATGAGACTGGGTAGGTCATAGACTCAGGGGAAAACCAAACACTACTGCTCCGCTAAAAGAAGGCAGCAATAAAGTGAGTACTAATTAAGTTCCATTGTACTCAAAGGCGAGCCAGCATCAGGCTCAGTCGCCATCAGAGAAGTTTTCTCCACCAGTGGGTGTGAGGAAGTACAAAGATCCGCAACTGGAAATATATGGTGAGTGGGGGATCTTAGAACACTCTGTCCTCAATGGGAGGTCTTCAGCAACTATTTCCTCCCTTCCCCAAGAGTTTAGAGAACTCCGTGGGCAAGGGATGGAAGACACCAAGGAAACGAAGCCCCATAGACACAATAGGACTGACAACTTAGGAACTCCAGAACTGTGGTAGCCAGAGTTTCTTTCTGCCTGGTCCCACAGACGCTTTGCTCAAAGGAACACACAGAGACTATATTATTTATAAACTGTTTGGCCGATATCTCAGGCTCCTAACTGGCTAGCTCTCTCTTAATTATTAACCCATTATATTAAACAGTGTATTGCCACAAGGCTGTGGCTTACCCATAATCTGGCATGTTACTCTTGGTAGCATGGCGTCTCTCTGGCTGCTTCTCTTTGCCTCCTCTCTCCAGAATTTTCCTTGTCTGGTAGTCCTGCCTATATTTCCTGCCTGGCTACTGGCCAATCAGCGTTTTATTCATCAACCAATAAGAGAAGCACATGCAGAAGGCAATCCCCCACAAGATTGTGGCAGTAAGCACAGGTCCAAGCCATCAGGGGTCCTAGTACTGTGAGGGAGAGTAGACATAAGCCACCATGCCTAACCCAGGAGTTATCTCCAACTGATAAGCATGTGCGATTGAAACATTATTTTTCATTAAAGGAGTCTCGCTGGGTGTACAAACACCAAATAAACTCTATGGTATCTTTGGAAAGTTTTTGTCTCCCAATGCTTTGTATGGGATTTTTTTTAAGCCTTACAAATGTATTGTTTCCTGACTTTGTTCTTTATGGGTTTTCTGAGTGTGCAAATGCGTGTGTCTCAGCATCTATCTGTATGTGCTTTTCATCCTATGGTATAAATCATACTTCACACTCCAATTTATTACTTTGAAAGTCCCAATGCCTTGCAATGGGGCAGTTCAACCAGCCACATTGAAGGGAATATACAGTATGTCAGTAATGTGCCTTGCCAATAGAATGCCATGGTTCCAGCCAGTCACATGAACAGGACATCATAGAACGAGGTCCTCTAGACCTGGTTGAGTAGCCCCAGATGATACCAAAAATACCAAGAAGAAATAGTTCCTTTCAAGCTCAGATCATTTTTCAAAATTATAAGCTAATTAGTGATTGTGCTATTTCAGTCATAGAGGGTTTGGGTGCCCTGTTATGAAACAATAGATAACAGAAACCACCGAGAGGCTGTCGCTAAAGAAGGGTAGGAAAACACAGCCCTTTCCAGTTCCCATTAAGAAGTACTGCTTTGCAAAGGAAAGCCCTGGCAACGTCAGATGAGATTTGCAGTTTGAAAATGTTCTGATTGCATGGTGTTTAACAGATTGAAAATGTCATATAATGGTATACAGGGAGATCTATGAAGATGAATTATCAAGATGCCATGTTTCTCTGCTAAAAGGTGTATAGGGTTGAGCGTAGGAAGTTGATGGAGTAGAGTCAATGTATGTGATATCATTTTGTTCAATACAGCCACAATAAAACAATGGATCATAATTCTACTGAAAATATGGATAATGCAAAATATAACTTGTTTTAGTTACAGAACCCTTTTAGGCTTGGTCCAATTTTCCCTTTTGTTTCTCTAAAGAGTTGATGTCATTGACTCTTGATGGAGAAGCCAGGGGAATCAGACAGCATTCTTGGCTGCAGTGACAAAACTTTTACTCTGTAGAATTCACTGCAGCCTGTTCATGTCTGAATTCCCTGTGAAGGGTGGTGGGTGAGGGACAAAGAAGGAAATAGGAGCTGTTCTTGAAGAGGCAGACGAACAGTTTCTTGCATATCTTGGTTTATCAATGGTGCCTTAATCCAAACTCATGAGTGTATAGGATATGTGCTTTAGGTAGCAGGTAAGAAACTTCTAAATCAACCCATAATTGAGTCTAAACGGAAGCTGCTGGAACCTCAGGTGAAAAAGATAGAGGAAGTTTTATATAGACCAAGGAATCTAATTGTCATATATTATTTCCACTTTTCCTTAAAATATTTGATCATTTGTTTAAGAAATATGCAGATTCAGCCAGCAAGTACTCACTCAATTTGTTACTTCTTGCAAAGAGAAATGCTAGCTATTATGCATGCATATGTATGTACCGTGTGTGTGTGTGTGTGTGTGTGTGTGTGTGTGTGTGTGTGTGTGTTGTGGCGCACGTGCGTGCGGGCACACATGTGTGTAGTCCCGATTAACATCTTTCCTTGTGGCTGTTACGTATTTACAATTTGGAGAAAGGAGTGCATTATTTAGATTGAAGATTTAAATGAGGCACGGTGTAAGTCAGATGTGTAGAGAAAACCAATTCAAATCATTTTAATGTTTTGGTTTATCCAAAGCCTCAATATCCCTTTCAAAAACATTTTAAACATTATTGCTAGTAGAGACTTCATAATTTTCAGTTTCTAATAGATAAGTATCTTTGATGTTCAAAAGTCCTGAAAAATACCATTTGCCCTGAGCCCCACTAATCTGTTGCTTTAGTGAGAGAGCCATAGACTGAGCACCTGGATGGAGCCCACCTGTCTCTGCAGCTGACTGACGCTGATGCATTAGGTAACCACAGTCTCCGCTTTTGTTTATTTGTTTTCTGAATCTTGTAACCATCTGGCTCCCTTACCATCGAAGACCATGCAGTAGATTAAGGGGGACCGCAGTGAATATGAAGGGCTTTTAAAGGTAAAGGCTCTAGACAACCATTTCAAAGGATTCATATTCATTTGAAATGTTATACAGTGAAGCATCTTATAAATAATGTACATATGTGTATATACAAAATATATGCATATCTATTTGTTCTAGAAACAATATTAAAGTTATTTGTTTTTAGCTTTCAAAAATATACTCTCTTTATGTAAAATAGTTTCCAAATTATTTTTTTCAACAACATTAGGCAGTAAAAATTAGACACACATTTGACTGATTTTTAAAGTATTGTAATAACATATTACATAATTTAAATAATGCTTATATA
Source organism: Cricetiscus sungorus (assembly GCA_030556225.1). Classification (NCBI taxonomy): domain Eukaryota; kingdom Metazoa; phylum Chordata; class Mammalia; order Rodentia; family Cricetidae; genus Cricetiscus; species Cricetiscus sungorus. Next base: position 3,920,381 of record JANBXA010000727.1, on the reverse strand, counting down.
TTCATTTTTTTCTGATAAAAGTACTGCCATTGCAGACATTTTTTCTTTGTAATATTTTTCTAATTTTTTATGATAATATTTTTTATTTAAATTTGAAACAACCTTGTTTTACATGTCAATCCCAGTTCCCTCTTCCTCCCCTCATCCCCTGGCCCCTCCACCAATCCCCATCCCATCCCCTTTCTACTCCCCAGGGAGGGTGAGGCCTTCCATGGGGGATCTTCAAAGTCTGTCATATCATTTGGGCAGGGCCCAGGCCCTCCCCCGTATGTCAAGGCTGAGAGAGTATCCCTCTGTGTGGGATGGGCTCCCAAAGTCCATTCGTATACTAGGGATAAATACTGATCCACTACCAGAGGCCCCATAGACTGCCCAGTCCTCTTAACTAACACCACATTCAGGGGGCTGGGTTTGTCCTTTGCTGGTTTCCCAGCCATCATACTGTGGTTCATCCATCTCATTATAGGGAAGGGCATTTAAGGTAGCCTCTCCACTATTGCTTAGATTGTTAGTTGGGGTCATCCTTGTAGATCTCTGGACATTTCCCTAGGGCCTGATTTCTCTTTAAACCTATAATGGCTCCCTCTATTGTGGTGTCTCATTTCTTGTTCTCCTCTATTCTTCCCCTGACTCAATCTTCCTGCTCCCTCATGTCCTCTTCTCCCCTTCTCTTTCTCCTAATTCCCTCTCCCCTCCACCCATGCTCCTAATTTTCTCGGGAGACCGTGTCCCTTCCCCTTCTCAGGGGGACCATGTGTGTCTCTCTTAGGGTCCTCCCTGTTTCCTAGCTTCTCTGGTGATGTGAAATTTAGTACCATGCTTGTCTTTTTGGGGGCTGGGTTACCTCACTCAGGATGGTTTCTTCTGGTCCCATCTGTTTGCCTGTGAATGTAATGATTCCATTTTTTCCCCACTGAGTAGTACTCCATTGTGAGAACAGAGTTTTACAATGGACAAGTGTCTGGCTATTAATTCACCGCAGCAGGATTTCAGCACTGCAGGCACTAAGGGTTTTTCTGTGAAGTAGCATCAGATGGTGCTGCTGATATCATGGGGACTTTTCTCACCGGACTCCTGGTGAGCTGCACTGTGGATTAACTAACGTGTGTCCTCCTTTCTTAGTTATGTGAACGTGTTCTCTGCATGGGAAAGTTGGGTACTTTTCTTGTAAAAGTTAGGAACTGTCACTTCATATTCCGAACCTGTAGTGACTTGCTGCACAATTATGGACTAAAACTCTCTGCCTTTCCCTAACATACTCTTTTGAGAAAGAGATCTGAGATCTGCTAGTCTTCCCAATGAGTGAGGTTATGGATATTGCCCCTTTATTGGTCCTCTATTGTAACAACTGAATCAGTTCATCTTTTTTTTTTTCTTTCATACAGAGAGTGCAACATATTCTGGCCTATAAAACAGTTGGCATTTTATTGTAAATCAGAGATAAAACTGTGTTTTGAGTTCTGCTGAAATGTCACAATAATTTTTATCTGGTGACATAGCCAGCTATGAGGTGGGAGACATTTGGATATTGTACATGATTAATTCATATTTTTGTTTCAGTTTAAAAGGTAAAAATAAAAGACTACTATTTAGATTTTTTTCATTATTTTCAACTATAAGGTCATAGTATTAGCTTTGTTTTTGAAGTGATAATTATTCATAAATAATTGATATTTTAGACCCTATATATATAATTATATATATATTATATATATATATATGTGTGTCTGTATATATATATATATTGAGGATATTTTGCTGGATCCACAATAAAGGATATTTGTCAAGTGTTTACATTGCCTTAAATGGTACAGATTTAGGACATGGATGCTCAACTTTGTAGATTCAAATTATGACATCATAATTTTCATTCTAAGTTTGCTGTTTGGTTAATTTCATTTATTACATAGCCTTGTTTTAATTAGATGATTAACTTAAATTTCATTATTTTGTTTGTATGTTTTTTATTCAGTATTTTAAATACAAAATTAAGTCATCAAATCACAAGCAATAAGGTGATTTGACAATTGGTAGAGAGGATAAAAATCAAATTTTCATCCTTGTTTCACTGCAAAATTCACAGTGTATTTCAATTTATTCTTTCCAAATTGGCTCAAATTTCCCTTTTTCTTTCACCATTTCTTACGAACAGATTCACTGTTTACCATTCTTCTCTAGTCTCCAAATTCTTTGTTTTCTTTGGTTTTGTGTATATATTATAGCACAAATCCATCTAAGAAATTTCTTATTAGCATTTTGTATTTTTGTGTTAGGCTTTCTAGGTGTTAGATGTTCAACTTAGGAAACTGTTTACTGTATACCCAGATTTCTCACTCTGTTTTTTTTTTTTTTAATTTAAAAAAACTTCATTAAAATGTTCATTTGTTTATTCATGTCTGTAGGGTATTGATTTGTTTCACCACTATAAGACCTGCATTATTTTGTCAACTGACATGGGTCACTGGGAATTCAGTACATTAGAATGTTTGGCCATTATTGACCTGAATAATTTAAAAGTAGCCCTTAAGAGGTTGTCTTTATATCCTATTAGGGATTCAAGCGTTCATCTCTCTTTATGTATGTCCTTGGGTTTCAATTTAGAGACGGGCTTCGCTGATGATAATTTGTTCTCATTCCTTATCTTATTAAAAAATCAATTCTGATGTATGGTTTCATGCAAGCATGCCTGTGTATGTGGAGGTAAGTTATTGTATTTGGTATAAAACAAATGAAAGCTTTGTCACTTTTAACTATTGCTACTCAAGTAATATGCAACATACAACTTTTCAATCAACTGAGTTAAGAGTTTGTAACTCCTGACCAGGCTAAATGAAGATGCAAAGTCCTGATTATATGTAGACATGTTTTTGGTGTTTAAATATAAGAAGCCACATTATTGGTCAATAATCAAATGGCCCTCTATGCTTCTGAATTTGTTCTTTAGGTTTCAACTTATTTATTTTCACAACAATAACAGAATTTGTGGTTAAGTAATTATTTACATAATAGCTTTATTTTAAGAATCTGCCAAAAATTCCCCATCTGGGTACCATTTCAAGACATTGACATTACTATCTCTAGGGATGCAGCCCCATCAAAGATACTAGAAAATGGAAAGATGTCCCATGCTCTTGAATAGATAGGATCAACATAGTAAAAATGCCAATCTTACCAAAAGCAGTCTATAGAATCAATGCAATTCCCATCAAAATCCCAGCACATTTCTTCTCAGACCTTGAACAATACTCAAGGTCATATGGAAAAACAAAAGACCCATGATAGCCAAAACAACCCCAAACAATAAAGGAACTTCTGGAGGCATGACCATCCCTGACTTGAAGCTCTATTATAGATCTACAGTCCTTAAAACAGCTTGGTACTGACACAAAAACAGACAGGTAGACCAATGGAATCAAATTGAAAACCCTGACATTAACACACAAACCTACAAACACCTGATTTTTGACAAAGAAGCTAAAATTGTGCAGTGGAAAAAAAGAAAGTATCTTCAACAAATGGTGCTGGCATAACTGGATGCTGGCATGTAGAAGACTGCATAGATACATGTCTGCCTCCATGCACAAAACTTAAGTCCAAATGGATCAAGGACCTCAACATAAATCCAGCCACACTGAACCTGTTAGAAGAGAAAGTAGTAGGTACCCTTGAACAAATTGATACAGGAGACCGCTTCCTGAATGTAACACCAGTAGCATAGACACTGAGATCAACAATTAATAAATGGGACCTCCTGACATTTTAAAGTTTCTGTAAGGCAAAGGACACAGTCAACAAGACAAAACAGCAGCTCACAGAGTGGAAAAAGATCTTTACAAACCCCACATGTGACAGAGGGCTGATTTCCAAAATATACAAATAACTAAAAAAGCTAGTTACCTAAACACCAGATAATATAGTTAAAAAGTGGGGTACAGAACTAAATAGAGAATTCTCAATAGAGGAATCAAAATGGCTGAAAGACTCTTAAGAAAGTGATCAACATCCTTAGCCATCAGGGAAAAACAAGTCAAAATAACTTTAAGATACTTCTGTCAGAATGGCTAAAATCAAAAACACCAAAGACAGTTTATGCTGGAGAGGATGTGGAGAAAGGGGAACACTCCTCCAGTGCTGCGGGAGTGCAAACTCTTACAGCCACTTTGGAAATAAGTATGGCGGTTCCTCAGGAAAATGTGAATCAGTCTACCACAAGAGCCAGCAATTCCACTCTTAGGCATATACCTAAAAGATGCACATTCATACAACAAGGACAGCTGTTCAACTATGTTCATAACAGCATTATTTATAGTAGACAGAACCAGGAAGCAACATAAATGCCCCTCAACTAAAGAATGGATGGAGAAAATGTGGTAGATTCACACAATGGAGTACTACTCAGTGGAAAAAAACAAAAAACAAAACAAAACAAACAAACAAACAAACAAAAAACCAATGGAATCTTGAAATTTGCAGGCAAATGAATGGAACTAGGAGAAACCATCCTGAGTGAGGTAACCTAATCACAGACAAACACGGTCTGTACTCATTCATATATGGATTTTAGATACAGAACAAAGGGTTACCAGACTACAATCCACACAGCCAGAAATATCTAGGAAATAAGGACGCTAAGAGAGACATATATGGTTCCCTGGGACCATTGTGGGAGGAGGGGAGAGGAGGTGGGCATGATGAATCAGAAAGATTGAGTTAGGCATGGAATAGAGAGTAAGAGAAGAGATACCATAATAGTGGGAGCCATTATATGTTTAAGGAGAAACCTGGCACTAGAGAAATGTCCAGAGATCCTCAAGGATGACCCCAACTAACAATCTAAGCAATAGTGGAGAGGCTACCGTAAATGCCCTTCCCCAATAATGAGATTGATGACTAACTTATATGCCATCCTAGAGCCCTCATCTGGTATCATGGGTAGTTTTCAGTGGCTCCCCAAGTTACTCCAGTGAGTAGACAGACATGAAAGGTATCACAGTAGCACACTCTGAGTTATCTCTTGTTCATTTATATCATGTGTCTTTGTCTAATAACATATGCTTCTCCTTTTTCTTATTTGAATGATTTCAAGAAGTCCTGCCAGCCAGTTATATGCCACTGTTTATTTTTTTAATTTTAACACACAGAACTATCAGCTATACATAAAAAATATCAAATTTTGATGTGAAATATTTTACCTCCAAATTTTAAAGTTATCAGGGGTAGGGAGCCTATCAGTTCTAAAACAATACACAAAGTCAGGACCAAAAACTAATTCAAAGACAGTGAAGGATTTACTATACAAATGGCTTCCTCCAATTGAAATTATTTATGGGAATCATTTCTTTAATTTTTAGGGTGACCCAAAGAAAACAAGGCCCTTTAACTCAGCATGCACATATGAACTCAGGCAGTATGCACTGAGCATGTTTGGATCTGCACCATTGAGTCGTAGAGCTAAGAGTGGACACATACCTCCATCCCTGAAGCAGAAGCTATGTCTAAATGATAACCATTCGCAAATGAAAATTTAATTTCCTCCAAGGGAGGCTCACTGGAGAAACGGCCTGCTCTCAAGGGCATGCTGTATACTTAGCAGTAGATGGCTAAGGCAAAACGAACTCGATGACATCTCTAGAGGTTCCTTGTCTCATCAATGCCATATCAGACCTCTTTTTAAAAATTATTTTATTATTAATATATATGCATATACATTTTCTTCTCTACTTTCACCCCACAGGTCCTTTATGTATTTATAATAGTTTCCAGTTTAGTGATTTTATGGGATTCCTGGGCATACAAAGAAATGAGTCTTTGTTTCTTGTGCTTTTTTTCTTGAGCCCTTTTTCTTTCTATTTGTTTAATTTGTCTGATTCTGATGTGTTAATTTTCATTTTCTTCTTATTGCATTTTATCTCATTGTCGCCAGAAATGAGGCCAGAAAGGGGATAGATCGTATGGGTTGGACGGTGGGGAAGAGCTAGGTAGAGTAGAGAGAGGGGAAATTGTGGTCAGGATATGTTATGTGAGGGGGGAAAAAGTATTTTCATTAAAAGGGAAAAAAATAGTAGGGTGACCAATCCCTGGATTTTCCTTTGGGTTAGAGTTGCTTCTAGATGAAATTTCCATAGTTACTGGCTAGTACTGTAGCTACGTCATTGGGATACACTATTTAACTCAGGAAGTTCAGTCAAACTGGTGAAGCACAGGAGCACCCCGAGACAGCCATGAGAAGGACAAATGTAAAATCTTCAAATTATTTTTCAGGTTATCTTCGTGCCTCGTGCACATCTGTTTTTTATAAAAGAAAAAACAGTATTGTTTTAAGTTTATAGCTACTTCTATAAATAAGGTGCTTATACAAGTTACATTTACTACCTCTCGAAATACATTTGCTGATGCCCTGTGAAGGGAACACCGCACAGTAACATGTTACCATTGATGGTGCCTACCAGATCGTTGTTTGATCTTTTCCAGTGTTTAACAGGAGCTGATGCAAGCAAGCAGAATTCTTGGAGGTGTGTTTTAGGAAAAGAGCCGGAAAAAGAACTTTTAAAGCACTCACTTTCCATTATAGATGGTAACAGGCTCCAAGTATTCGGGTGAGCGTGTTTCAAAAATGGAAGGTCTGCTTGCTAGGTTTGAAAACTCCAGCATACTGCTTAGCCTTCTACAACTTACTTCTCTGTTGTAAAATTGCACCCTCCCTCCTTCATGGAGTCTCTGGAAAAATTAAATGCAAGGAAGATATGTGAAGGGCTCATCTATAATCCCAACAACTAAGTCAACGTGCGTACATCGAGAACTATAGCTGACATTTTACTGCTTCTCAGTGTTTTCTAAAGCATATTAATTGTGTGCTACTAGGGCTGGAGAGATGGCTCAGCACTTAAGAACACTCATCACTCATTCAGAGGATTGAGATTTGGTTGCCAGCGCCCATATGGTAAATCACAACCACTGGGACTCCATCTCTAGGGAACTGGACATTCTTACCTTATCTCAGAGGGAACCAGGCACACACATGTTTCATATATACGCATATAAGCAAAACCTTCATACAAATAAAATAAAACGAATAAATCTAAAAGATTGCTATTTACATATTAAATTGTAGATATGATTAGACATTACCCATGCTTCACTCTATTATTAGAAAGAGTAACAAAACCATTAGCATAACAATAGAAAACTGAAAAACGCCATTGGCAGAACTTAAATCTGGAAAACTCAGGTCAAGAGTTTTAGAGTTTGACTGTTTTGAATAAAGGAGCCCTTTTCCTACTTCATGAAGTTGTGTTCACAAAACAATTATCACAATGATTTTTTTGAAAACTCCTTATCTATCTATTGATCTATCTAGTCATCTAGCTATGTGTATATGTGTGTATCCATACGTAAAAATTTATATATTTAAGTACTCACAATTCACATTTCTTTATTAAGACCATTATAAATAGATTTGGCTGCAACAAAGATGAATGCCAATACCAAATTGCAGTACACAACACAACCTTTTGTCTTTACAAAAGGTACCAGGTATAAAAAAACAATAGCAACATGCACCGGCTCTTCCCATTGTCGGAAACACGGCACTGAGAGGGTTAATGACATTTTTAAAACATTGCTTGCCTCCAGTGTCAGGGATTTTCAAAGCTCCATAATTCTATTTTCTCCTGTGTCTTGGCCATGAAGTCTAGCAACTACAGTCCTGTAGCTTGGATTAACGAACACGCATTTGAATTATCACTGCTTCAGTTGACCTTAAGAGGTCCTACACAAAAACCAATACAAATAATGCCTTTTGCTTTTGTGGCCATCAAGTTTCAGCAGAGTGTTATTTCTGGCAGCGAGTGGCCTTTGACATTACTTCAGGTCCACTCCCTTTTGTTGCATCAACCTCAGGTCACTGGAGAAGAACAGAGAGGCCTTGGGGCTGAGGGAGATAAAGAGGTGACTTGTGGACCAGGGCTGGGAACCACGGAGCCAAGCGTGTTAGAGAGACACAGCTGGTACTCTGAGCCAATGTTTCTTTCCGTCAATTGGGCCAGAGTGTTCGCAAGGCACAAAAGGCTGTCAATTGGTTTCTAACCTAAAAAACAAAACAAAACAAAAACAACAACAAAAAACTTTCTTAAATTAAGATTTTTCTCTAAATGCCCAGTTTCTCCATTTGAAATGAAATGAATAATTAGAATTAAATATCCACAGTAGTAGAAAAGTATTTCACTATGCTAAGACCCTAACTGACAGAGCTTTGTGTATGTTTTACCCTACTTCTGGATATTTGTTGGAAGGATGGTTTGGACTTTAGGAAATTGAATTGTGCTTAGTTTGCATTTTCAAATACATTCCGATCAAAAATTTATCTGTTGAGAGCTAGAGGTTTTTTTTTTTTTTTTTGGTTTTTTTTTTTTAAATCCTCAGTGCACTAAAATGTGAGGCTGCACATCAGATTATCCTATCAAATGAGTATTTGTAGCCTCAAATAAGAAAGAGGGCCAGTGGATTATCTGAGGACTGACAACACAATTCCTTTTATTTTTATGAACTAATATTAATAAGTGCTCTACCATAGGCACTGATTGCCTACAAAAATGCCGTGATTTACTCTTCTGTCACCTCCATGTTTGTGGAATATGTTAAGTGGGGTGTTTATAATAATCATTAACAACCATTAGTCAATAGTGGGTTTTCCAGGGCAGTGTATTCGGTTAGATTTTTCTAACTAGAGAAAAGCCCCTCACTGTGATACTTGTTTTCATCAAATTTTATTCCCAACTTGACTTGTCATGAGAGATTTGGATGGAACCAGATACTTATGCCTTCTTCCCGCCCTTTGGAAGGATATGGTGACATGTCATCTTAGGTGGCCTAGGCTCAACCTAATCTTACTTTGGCATCTGTTTGTGATTCTTCATTTCCCATGACAGCACATTGTGCTGAAGGTAACCCAGACACCTTGTGGGAGAGGGCGTGACAAGACTCAGCACCAGCAATGCAGGCACCGAGAATCCAGTGAGTAGCAGAGTATGCTCCAGATGTGTTTACTGAGAAAGTTGGGCCTGACTTTCTATACCCCTTTCCTAGGTGCCATTGGCTCAGGCAGCTGACTCTACTGCATTGTCCTTTCCTCATTGGTGTCTCCTCCTGTGAAGTGTCTCTTCATCTGGAGTCTCTGAGCTTCATGGCAGGCTTGACTCGGGGGAAGTGCCTGCCACACATGTTCATGTGGACGGGCCTGGTCAGGGGACTGTGCCTTGAGTAGGCACAGTTGTTTCTCCTACAACATTGTTCTTAGCTTTTCTGGCCCCAAGTTTCATGCTGAACAAAATCCACTCAGTAAATTCTCTTGCAAGACTCAGCTAGTGTATATAAAAGAACAATTCATTCAGTCTACAGGAGAATCCAGGAAACAAACGTGTTTATGGATGGGGCTAGGAAACTCAAACCCACACCAAGAAGAACCTGTGCAAAGCATCACTCAACATCAGTCAATCTGTTTAAGACTGATTTGCAAAGCCAAAGTTTATCTGTCTTAGTAAGAGTTCCAAACAGTGAAATTGTGTAAATCATATTCATTGACTGAATCTACACCACATCAATGTGAGGAGTTTCATTCTACCAGCACTGTTCTTCTTCCCCTTATACACTACATATAAAAACTGATCTTCTTGATGTGCTAGGATTGTACAGACAACAGAATCGCGTGCTTTGTCCATGGGGTCATCTCATTTGGGGTGTGATTGAGACCTCTCTTTGCTATAATTTTATGCATATTGTTTTTTTTTTAAAGTTGCAGCTTGACGTTAACACAATAGCATGAGTGATATGCTTGATAAGTTTACACTAACACAAGGAGAAATTACTTATTTAAGGAGGAATTATTTATCGGAGAACAATAACAATGCTCTTCTTTTCTTCTTCAAAGATTGGTCACTTGCTAAAGGAAATTAATTTATATGGAAGAATATCCTGGTACTACCATGGAATTACTTACCAGGATCCCAACTTCTCATCTAAGGCAATAGTGGCTTATATTAACAAATGTTTCACTGGACTCTAATCAAACTTTTATATTATTATTGAAAAGGAATTCTCCTCCCCCAGGAGCAGGATCAGTGGCTGTCTGCTGTGTCTCCCTGGCTCAAACAGCAGATGTCTCTTGCTGGCTAGAAAGCAATGAGCTCTTTCCTGAAATGCCCGTTTATCAACCCAATGCATGCCTCTTGCTTGAACAGCTCCAAAATGTTCTCTAAGATTCAGGATGGCTATTATACACCTTTATGTGTCTTAAACAGAAATATAAATTTTCCTAGCATTAATATTTTATATGATTATATAGATATTTCTAGAACTTTATGGTTAGACTTTTTACAAGTATATACTTTATACTTTATACTTTTTATAAGTATAAAGTTTGTAATTAGTCAAAAATTATAATCTGTCATTCTTGTCATCTATCATTCCTACCATTTGTCTGTCACTATCTTTCCCATCACCATCTATCTATCCATCCATCTATCATCTATCTATCTATCTATCTACCTATCCATCTATCTATCTATCCATCTATCATCTATCTATCCATCTATCATCTATCTATCTATCCATCTATCATCTATCTATCTATCTCCTATCCATCTATCCATCTATCCATCTATCATCTATCATCTATCTATCTATCTATCTATCCATCTATCATCTATCATCATTTATTTATCACAAGTCTATCCATATATACTACCTCTCAGAGGATTCTTTATGTTTGCTTATGAATTTTATCATGAACTGAGACTTCAGTATTTTTCCTTTTAATGATGCTTAGTCATGCTTTTGTGTTATGCTGGCTTCAAATTTTAACAAAGAAGTTTTTGCACCAAATTAAAAAACCCCAGAGAGAAGGGGCATGTTTAACCCATTGTTTCTAGTGCTCACATTTCAAGCATTCTGTGTTCTGGTGAATATTCTGTTGGAATAGCAGCTGTCAGTGGCCTGTGGGGGCTGGTGAAGCTACCACATAGGTCTATGACATGAGAGGTCTGAACCAAACAGAACAATGCTGCTTGAGTCATATTTTTCATTTTCTCTTTTGATTTATTCATAAACTGGCATATGCTCAAGCTGCTGATTTTCAAATGTAGATTTTTTTTATTGTCGTTTAAACTTTCCATTAAAACATCACTTGGTAAGCATGGCTTCTATAACATTTATTTTAATCATGAAATTTGGTTAATTTGATCATTGTCTAGGATGAAAGAGTATGTGAATTGCCTTTTTGCTTTGTATTCTGAATTTTTTTTTATTAGCTGGCTACATAGTTTCATTCTAATAGCACAAAGCATCAACTTTTTAGTTTCCTAACAGAATTTACCATGTAGTATAAATTGCTTTTTTCTCTCTCCCCTCTGTGAAAGGGATGAAAAGGACACAACTAGGCTGCATGTGGAAGTTCTGTGAATCTCCATTGTATATACACAGACAAAAAGAAGATAATGTGGGACAGAATAACCTAAACATGCATCCCCAACGTGTTTACCTTCTGTTTGAAGAAAACAATACTTTTTCATTGTTAGGAAGGCAGATCATATTTTAAAGAATATTTATGATTGTCTGAGACAGTATGAAATATTTAACTTTCAAGTATGGCACCTGTGCAATGAAATTCCATCTACCTTGTATAAAAGACACAGAGAAAAATATCTTGTGTGTGCTTAATGTTGCTCTGCCAATGGCACCCCAGAGTATGATGCTGAAGACAAAGTTTGAGTTCCCCTATCAAGTGTGACTATAACTCAATAACATGTCATGTCATGTAAGTTACTTTTATTTTCAAATAACAGGCATTTTAAAACAGATTTCTGAAAGCTTTGGAAAAGCATGAATTTTATTTCATGAGTCAAATATGTCTAAGCTTTATAATGTAAATAAATTAATATGAACGTTTCAGATGCTGCAAAATCAGATTTGATGTCTCCATTTCATTAAATGAGAATTGACAGCATAGTCTCCACCCCATCATTGAAAGAAAGTACCTTTAGTTTTAGTGTGGTATTATTAGACTTGAATGCCATTGTGTTTTCGGCTTCATATACTAGTTAGGCCAAGCAAAAGTCACTAACTGAAGGTTGGCTTACTTTGATAGTATGCATACAAACAGAGCTTGTACCTTTCAATCTTTGCAGCAAATGATATTAGGTAACCAATAGAGAATTGTATTTCTCATATATCGATGTCTTAAAATACAAAAGTTTAGTGTTTCACCTAATAATCCTATCAACCCACAGTCATTGATTTAAAAATGATTTATATCATGTTTTCATAAGAAAAAATTAAATCAATATATAGTAACCCGACATTAGTGATGAGTGAATTTATTATTCATGAGTTGGTTCAGGAATGGAGACCTCAGTGAACTTATGGATCGAGGTGATTATTGTTGGTTTCAGTACAGATCAAAGTAACCTAAAATATGAACACAAGGAATGTGACAAGGCTGTGTTGCATAATTGTGATAGCAAACTAGGCTGGCAGTGAGTGGATGAGTTGAGTCTGTGCTAGGTGATTCATTGTGGACCAGAACCATATCACATAAAACAGGGTCATTGTTGTTTGGAGGCATTATCTGACTGAAAGAACAGTTCTATTGGCTGGATCTGCAATACCGGAGGCTAAGTGACCTGCTGGAGAATTTCATCAGTTCGGGGTTTCTCAACAACTGGGAGAGGCAGGAGTCAATGTCCAAGTCTAGAACACAACACTGCCAGTCAGATTTCTTTCTTCTTGCCTCTCTTTCCACATTTATAATTCTGTAGGAATAGGTCATCGGAACGGGGAGGGGGAGTGGGCACAGGACAGAGGGAGAGAAAGAATCAAGACAGGTGTTGATGCTCATCACAGATAGGGTTCTAGAACTGAAAAGAAGAAGACACAAGACCCTGTTCTAACCAAGAAGAAATCTCTCATTCATAACCACTTGCAAATGAATAGTTCGTTTTCTCCATGGGTACTCACTGAGGAAACAAACTACTCTTAAAGGCACGCTGCATCCCCAGCATTGGTGGCCAACAAAACTGAACTCAACGGGTACAATATAGCAATCTGAATTTTATAAGCACAGTAATTACAAAAGGCAAAATCTGGGGGTTTTAAGGTCAATGGAATTTGAAAGGAGCTTAGACTGTGCCTAGCCCACCATTTCAAGAGTATAACATTTTCACCATATTTTCCATATGGCAATCTGAATTTCACAAGGGGGGTAGTTATTATCACCATTACTCATTGAATTCCAGAAAAAAGGAGTGTAAACAATTAAGTATGTTAATTTTTAAGTGCAGTGAATTGAGCAGCAATGAAAACAGAGAAAACAGGTTAGCAACTCATGATTACTGCACAATGTGGAAACACTTGGTGAAGGCTGGGTAAGAGAATGGACATTAGCAGAAGTTGTCAATCAACACAATTCTTTACTATATTTAAAGGTACCATAGAGAGTATGATAGTATGCAGTTGTAATCCTCTATCTGGGAGACTGAGGCAGAGTGATGAATGGTAAATTTGAGTCCAGAATGGACTACTACACAGAGAGACCCTCTTTCAAAACAATGATAGCCACCTAAAAACAACGAAAAGACAACTTTGTTAAGACAATGGAAGTACTGAGATGTCAGAGATATTTTTGCCATAGGCTTCATGAAGAAGAAAGTCAAGAAGTCCAACAAAGAAACTTTAGTAATTCAATGGTTACCTCTTTTTTGACAACCCTGTGAAACTCAGGATGTCTTATTTGACGTTTCTAATGCTTGTAGTCTGACAGCAAAAACAAGTTAAGCACCACCAGCTGAATATTTCAAGATAATATTTTTCAAGACAATTGATAAAATGTTCACTGAAATTAATAACTCAAGTTATGAAGTAAGAACAAAATACCAGTTTCCTAATGAATATGAAATAAAACTGTTTTCCCTTGGATTGCATGTTGTGTGGAACATTGCAAATTAGGATCATAAATATTAATAGTTCTGTCACTATATACATAAATCAATATAGAAATACACACATATGTCATTTTCTTATTTGCATGTTTATCTGCAAATACAATGTAAATTAATACAGAGTGGCTGTTTAGCTTTTGAAATACTTTATAAATGGAAAACTAAAAACCATTAACAGTAGATCAATTGCATGCACTATATAAAATAATCCACAATTATTTGAAAGCTAGTATGTATGAAATAATGAAGTAGACTTCAAATGCAGAAATGAACCCATAAATTGGTATGGCTTTCACCAAAACACTTAAAGAAGATTTAGAAACGCAAAGTAGAGTTGTCTAAATTGAAAAAAAAAAGGATGCTAATATCTGAAATATTTATGTTTTGAGTGTCAGTAAATTTAAGAGCATTTCTGAAATGAATATGACATATTTTTATATAAAGAGAAAGAATACTCATCTTATTATCTTAAACTTATATTCATAAGCACATTATTCACTTATCTCGAGGAATAGTAGCAAGAATATATTTCTGTTACTAACAATATGTTCGGCAGTATATTGGTACAATTTTTCCAGGGGGGTTTGTGGTGAAAGACTTCCTTCATAAATTGTATTTCCTTTGTGTTTGGGATAGAATAAGCTTCCATAAGTCAGGAATGCACAAAACAAAGTAAAAGTACAATTCAGTTGAGGTTGTATAAACTCGCATCCACAAATGAGATTAAGCTGATAGCAGTACTAGTCTGCACCTATAAAGATAAACATCTAAATATTTAAAAACTAAATGTTCTGTAGGTAAAAACATTAGCAGTGAGTTCTCTTTTAGGGCCTTTAATCCATGAAAGCATAAATTTTTGACCAAGTTTATGAGATCAAGAATGTATTCATTCATGAAAGGCAAGCCTCCAACACAAAAGGAAATAGTTGTTTACCCCTAAAATCCTATTGCTACTGTCATGCCAATGGATGAAACTTCCCTTGCGAATTGTTATTACAGCATACAGGATTTACAGCTAAGACTAATGATGGCCTTTCTCTTCCAGCAGTCTCTTGTACTATGCAGTAGGAATCAAGCATCCAACCCAGTTCCAATTTGGCTTTTCTGTATTTATATCCAAAATGTAGTGTGCCTTACAATGGTATCTTAATATCTAGTTCTGGTGGGCAGCCATAAACCATTCCAATGGTCTATATTGTTATAGGGAGATGTGCTATTAATGAGAATGAGAACAAAACAAAACAAGAACAAGAACAAGCAAACCAATTATCTATCCATGTAGGACTTTTATTTTAAACTATTATTATTCTTTCTTTCTTTTTTTTTAAAGCTTATATAGTAGTAGGTTTATATATGGCTTTTCCAAACATTTGTAGTTTTGACTGACTTTCCCCCTTCACCCTCCCTTTCTCCTATCTCTTTACTCCACATCCATGCAAGCCCTTTGCTTACAATCTGTCTTATTCAATATATATTTATTTAATGTATCTGTAGCCACTGGTGTCCTCTTTTGGTTGCTATTTGTATATGGTAATTTTTTTTGTGTCTTTGCTTTTAAGTCATGTATGTCCTGAACTCCAAAGTGGTGTCCTGTATACGGCCTATAGTTAGATCTAACATTTGTATTCATTCGGTCACTTTGTACTTTAGATTCTAGCATTTAGTATATTTATATTTAAATTAGTTACTCATAAGAAAGAACTTAGCGTTACAATTGTCTTACCTGTTTTCTGTCAGCATTGTTATTTGTTAATGCACTTTTCTTTTTAACTTGTATAGGTGTTTAGAATAACATGATTTGATTCCTTCCTTACTTAGTTTTGAGATTCCTATGTGGCATGCATTAAACATCTCATAGAAGTATACATAAGCTGATAACACTGCACAAAAAAACTGTACAATTAATTATTTCTTCATAGCTCTGTGTTCTTAACGTTACAAATTATTTCATTCTATATTGTGTGTTCATTAGCCTGTTTTTATAATGGTTTATTTACAGTTTATCTTCCATATCGCAAATTATTTGCATGCTATTATAGTAGTATGACATTCTGTAATTATCTATATAGTTACTTTTACCAAGAATATTTTGTCTCTATTCCCGTAAGCATCTCTCTTAAGTCAGGTGATGAATTCATCTAATGGTGATGAATTTGGTCAGTCTTTAGTTTTTTGGGGGTAGGTATTTCATTCTTTTCAATTTTTTTTTCTGGATACTTTTGGTGGCTAGCCTACTCCACACAGAAATATTTAGTATTAGCTTTTAAAATCTGTCACCCTACTTCCATCTGACTTTTGGGATTGTATTCTAGAGGTTACCTTGCACGTGTGATCTAGTTCTTTTACTTTGGAAATTACAGTTGATGTCTGTAGGTTTTCTGTTTATTGAACTTTTCCTAGTGGGTTTCCATTCATCTTCTTGAACCTAGGTGTCATTTTTTCCCTAAAGATTTGGGGACTTTATAAGCCTTCTGCCTTTCCTTCGGCCTCCTGTTTTCTTCCTTTTGAATTTGTACTGTCAAAGCCTGTATTACTCCACCTTCTGGTAGCTAAAGAGTTAATTGAGCCTTTTTTTTTTTCTCATGAGTATTTTATTGGTGAGATAAATTCTTTCCATATTTGCTGTGTACTCTACTTAAACAAGTTACTCTTTAATAAATATTTTTTTAGGCTTCCAAGTTTGCCTAGCGTTTGTTCTTCTATACTTTCAAACAATAAACAAGTCTCTTCCTCCAAATTCCCACTAAGACACAATTGTCTATGTAGAAATGTATGTTCTTCTGCCTTGCTGTATCCATTGTTCAGGAAGGACATATTGTCATTCAATTTTTTTTTTACACACAACTATCAGTTCAGTAACTTTACCATTGTTGTATTACTACTACTTACATCAGTTCAAATTTAATTTTTGACAATTATCCATGAATATTCATTTGTGGCCTTTAAATTAATCTTCTGGAAAACCAGAGTGTTTCAACCTTTGCTTTTCATTTATTGTGCTGACCACTGGGAATGCGCGTTGTTTCCATAGCTACTCTGTGAGGATCAAGGCTCAGACAAGCTTGTGGGAGTTTCTAGTTCTCCTCGTCGTAGTTCCTCCTCTTTGGAATTGCTTCAGCTGTCTTGTTCACCAACTTCCTGAGGACAGCTCCTCTGCTGGGCAGTTAACTAAAGCCTAATCATTAGTCCCGAAGATCCCCATAGCCCACCTGGATGGGAAAAGTATGGCAGACTGACTATCTCTCCGTCGCGGTGGGAACCTCTGAAACACGAGCCTATTTTCCTGAAACACACGGCTGTTAAATTTCCCCACGAAAACTTGTTACGGTGAGCGCAATTAAAACACTGTCCTTTGTGTCAGCCCACAGCTCCTAGTCTCTCAGTCCAGAGCATTTTGTTCCCCTTGCAAAAGGGTACTGCCTATCCCGAAGGACCTGAGAACTACAAGTAGTAGAATATTTGTGTCCAGTTTGTATCACTCCCAGGCATTGAGAGGATGAGCTCCATTTAAACGATCTCAAATTAAATCGTCATGTCAGACTTTCATACTATTGCTATGTAGAAAAGTGTTGTGAGGCCGTTGTCTTTACCCGTTTAGATCCTTACACATATACTGTTTATGCATGCACATATGTGTATTCTCCATAGAGATTCACATTCTTCATAAGCTAATGATTCATATTCTACTTACATCATTATAACCTTCTTGTGTAAATCCTTCTAGATTTGGTAGGTGGGAAGCTTAGAAGGCAACCCATGTATCATGTTAACATGACAGACGATATTCTTATTTACATTACCTTTGCTATTTTCAAGAAATATGAGGAAGAAAGGGATATTAGAAAATGTAGATGAAGGGATTATGTTTGAGAGGAGATAGCACAATGAATAGCCCTGTCTAATTTTCCTAATCGTGTTTCTTGCAAGGACACCAGCCCTAAGATTGGAACATCAGAGCACAACCTAATAATTAACTTTAAACTTAATTATCTCTTCTAAAGCTCTGCTACAAAACCTGTAAGGTTTTGGTAGCCCAACAATTAGTAACTTAGCATGTTACTAATTCATACCAGAACACATATTTGCTCTCGATCTGCTATGTATCAATGGACTATAGGATCTTTTTCTCATTTACATTTCTGTTATTCATGCACGCCCATGTGTAAACTCACAATATTATAAAAGTGCAGATCCATAAGCAGTTTAAGATTCATTGATTTTATTGTAATTTTTCCATTCAAATCATTCTAGATTTGGCTTGTTGGAGCCTTTTCAAGGTGAACCTTGTATCACGATACTGTGATACCCTTATTTAGAGTGTGGCTCCTTGCTTTCAGAAAATTACACCCTAGACTTATCTTGTGCTTTACCTACCACATGCCTGACTCAGCAACTTTATAAAGCAATCCTGATTCGTTGCTGGGTAAGAATCTGAGCTTCTTCATGATTCTAAGGTGATGCATAAAACACAAAATAAGATTAAGTCTAATGTAATTAAATGGACATTAGATAAATTCATACAATAAGTCCAAAAGTATTGAACCACAGAATTCTAGTAGAAAAAAAAATGATGAAAAATATTTATCATTAATGAAAAAATATCATGAACCAGATTTGGATTAGAATACCTTTAGAATCTTGAGGGATGTTGTCTGGGAAATATAAATGTGATGAAGTACAGGGTCACCCACAATGTTTACCCTATAGGTATGTATGTAGAGCAAAAGCTTTTCTTACATTGGTTCCTTTGCCAGGCTCCCGGGTCTTCATACAGGCTCCTAAATGCTTTCTTGGAAAATCGAATTACAAATGACCTTTAGAGTAATGTGTAACAATCAGAACTAAAATGAGAGAATAAATTCAAATACTGCTGGATGAACTGGGGATATTGCTGACATAAGTTGTTAATAATGAAAAAACTGACCAGCAGAGAAACTCAGTGATGTAGAATATGTCTGAAAGCATATTGATTCTCCAGTACATTAATCCCCTATAGAGAAAAATTAATGTCAAAGTGTGAGTCATGGGCCAAAGTATAAGATACTTTCAAATGCATTCTCTGTGCGTACAGTGTGCTCATCTAGTCAACCTTGGGTTGCTGAACAATTCAGATACTCTCTATGACTTGATTCCACGATGCATCAAGGGGGAAAAATAGTCTTAAAAGAAAATACTCCACCTCAGCATTTTAAAACAGAAAAGAAGCAGTTAGTAGTCCGGGAAGAAATAATCTATCAATAGGGATGGCTTTAAAGAGAAGTAAATGTTATGCTCTTGTAGTCTCTCATGTGCTGTACCAGGCAGTTTAAGGAATGTTTAATGTTTAATGAATTTTTAAGTCATCATATCTGGTTGTCATTACTATTGACATTTTGTTTGTGTTGAACCAGTTCTGAAGTACAAATTATTTTGGTCATTGAGTACAGTTTAAGATCAAGGACTCAACAAATGCTTAATTCAATTCAAAAGTTCTGCACATTTTATGATTTGGTACCACTGTCCCTTGTACCAATCTAGATTATGTTTTTTTTTTCCAGAGCACAAAACTGATCCAAACAAAGCATGATTAAAAATTCCATTTGATTATTCAGCATGTTAATATGGAATTAAAGTATTAGCCTTTACACATGATCAGTGATTCCAATTACAGGAAAATGGAGTAGATCTGCCTTTTACATTCTTTGCACATAGAGGCAATAAAAATTCTGGAGCCTATATAAAGCAGAGCCATGTAGTTTATGAAGGCGAGAGAGGCTAGCTACATTGCAATGAGCAACTTCTGGTACAAGGGTTCTGCTTCCTCTTTCCCTCTAGAGAACCCATGTGTAGTGGCAGGGAGCCGCCTGCATGAGTGAGGGCATCTCGAAGCTCACGAAGAGCATTTATCTCAAGGCAAATGCCAGGCAAGTTAGCTCATCAGCATGGAAACTTTCAGATAGTGTCGGCTTGACTCTTGATGAACCCCGTGGGAAATACTTCTACCCCAGCCTCAGCAGCAAAGGCAAGATGGGGAACCCAGGCCTGCGCTTTCCCAGGGTGCAGTAAAATATCCCGGACCTTCCACTGGTGTGGATAGGGAAGTTCAGGATGGAGGCTGCACTTTGATCTTAATTCTCCACACTCTAAACAAGAGCTCAAATGAGCAGTCCGGGCTTTATTCCAAAGCCACGGCAAGCACAGGCTTCACTCAGAATACTTACTGGTACTTTATTAGAGGACGTGTAGCAGAATTTTCCCATTACAGCATCACAATGGAGACACCACCCTTCCTCGGTGGCAACAGAGGTCATGTAGGGAACCATGTAGGCACACTTTGGTCCCTACTAGTGGATTGTCTAAGCCTCACTGCATCCGTCAGTAACCAGGAGCCCGTCTCCTTTGAGAGTCGATGCAAGAAAAGCTGGGGGCCTGGATTGTCACCACAGTGGGTAGCATCAAACTGGCACGACACTCCTTTCTCAGAAGTTTTGTCAGAGAAAATCTGCTGCAGGAGATTCAATGAATTTACATGCCCAAACGTCCCTGACCATGAGGTATCTGTTATACAGAAAAAAAAAAAAAAAAAAAATCAACTTGAGCCAGAAGAGACAATCAACAGCCTTTAAAGGTGATAGAGGACACTATCTGGCAAAGCACTTAAAGCAGCAATGGTGCTTCAACAGCGATGAACAATGCCTCCGAAACAAATGCAAAGAGCTAGGAGGCCCGAAGGTGGCCATGTTTTAATCCCAGTACTAGGCAGGCAGAAGCAGGTTTGTGAATTCAAGGCCAGCCTCGTCTACAGAGCAAGTTCCAGGACAGGCTTCAAAGCTAAAGAGAAGCCCTTTCTCGACAAACGGAAAGCCAACCAACCAACCAACCAACCAACCAACCAAAGAAAACAAAGAAATAAAATATAGAGATAAAAATGTGGGGCCTCAGAGCTGAGAAATGCAGCCCCACAGGATGCTGGTCTCTGCTGGGTCGAGGCTGTGTCATAGAAGCTAGTCTCAGAAAGCCAAATTACAATATGTTTCCTCCCATTTGTTCCTAGATTTTATATCAATACCTAAATTCATCTATGTCTGTGTGACAAAAAAAAAAAAAAAAAAAAAAAAGAAGTGAAACTTTCCAGGAGAACAAAAGGACGTGGTGGGAGAGAAGAGAATGAGACGGGAACAAGAAGACGGTGATCCCGGTTTCATTACATCCGCTTCTGCTGCTCTCTGGTTAGGGCGTTTTGGAATTTCTTCAACCCTGCTGTGGCCTTGTTAGTCCTGTGAAGCAACCCCACAACCTGCACACTTGCACACATACAGATGTACTTACTGTAGGAACTATATGACGATGATCCGAGGGTTAAACGCAGTGACTTAAAAAGGGAAATGAAAAAGCCATTGTCCACCCAGGCTAGTTACCACTGGAGGACAGGACCACTAACCACAGATAGATACGTTGTAACTTCTCAATTCTCTGTTGATGCATTCTGACAACACGAAAGACACAGGCAGATGTGTCTGTATTTTTGCCTTAGTGATCTCATGGCGCTATGATAAATAATTAATTGTATAATCAATAACTTCTTTGAACCATGAAAAGCAGATTTTAAAAAAAAATACATGGCTCAGGTCTGGACATTTTTGAAATAAAAAGCACTAAATAATTATACTTCTCTGTTTTATTTTTAACCCAAGTTTCTTTTAAAAAATGGACTGTTTCACCCCCCAAAAAAGTACAATTTAATAATTCAGATTCACACTCAATCCATATGCATTCCAAGCAAGGCTGTTACTTCTCTAAGTAGAAATAGCAAAGAAGTAACTACCTTTCAACATAATGTGTCACTTGCTGTTCTCTCTCCATATTAAAAATATAAATACAAGTTGCAGATAAAATAAGTACCTTTTAGCATAATGTGTTGGGGGGAGGGCTCCGTTTCCCATTGCTCCTGGGATTTCTTCTCTTGTTTTTGTTGTAGATTTTGCTTTTCATATTTTACAAGTTGTACCTTATTAATACTTCATTGTTTTATTGTGGATTTCTTTATTAACAAAAAGCTTTAATAAAGCACTAATTTTAGAGTTTTATTTAAGTGCTTCATTTTCTTTTCATCTTTTCAGTATTTTGCTTCTTTTTGTCCTTTAAGGTTTGGGATCTGTAGGTAATTTTTAACACTAGATTCATTCTGCAATTTGTGTAAAACAGAAAAGTTCATTGTGAAAAGGGATTAAATTAGTATTTCTAGTAAGGACTTTTTGGCCATTCCTCGGTGATAAATGGCATTTAGTTTACACACATCTGTTACCCAAAGCTAAGGAAAGGACTAGGATTTGGCTCGTGAAAGTGATTGTCACATTAACTTGGGAGAATTGTGCTCCTCTGAAACTTGGCAAAACTGTCTCTCCTGGATGAGTCTAAGGCCTCATTAAATTATTACATTTTAAATTTTCTTCTGGAGACAAACACGTTCTTAAATGGCACATTCCACTTTCTGAAGCTGTCAATATGGTGGATTCAAAATCAAATGAGTTTTATACCTTTAAAACTTGCCAGTTGAAGAAATAACTAATGTGCCTTTGAAAGGGTCTATACAAGCGGGGTCTATACAAGAAATCTCCAGTTTCTTCTGAGTTATAGATGTTCTTTCTCCTCTCCCTCTTTCCCTCTCGTCCCCATCCCTCTTGAATTATTCCTCCCTTATCTCCCCACCCACTTCTCTTCTTTCCCTCCTTCCCTCCCTCTTCCCCTCCCTCCCCCTTCCTTCCTTTTTTTTTTCTTCTTCTTCTTCTTCTTCTTCTTCTTCTTCTTCTTCTTCTTCTTCTTCTTCTTCTTTTTTTTCCCTTCCAGTTAATTTTTAAAAACCAAAAAGCGCTGGAGAGATGGCTCAGCATTTAGAGGATTTACTGGCTTCTTTGGGTTCCTGGAATTCATATGCTGCATTTAAATGCACTTAGGCAAAGCATTCATATACATTTAAAAGTACTTCTTTGAACATAATGAAGAGAAAAATCTTTTTAAAGAAAAGCTGCCCTGTGAAGTTTTGCTGCCCCCTGAGAAATGCCAGTGCTTGGCCAGGCTCTGGTTTGAATGTTCAAAACATTTATGTTGATTTCATCAGGAAACAAACAAATTACATGACTGTTTTCCATTGTATCCCTCCCTTTTCTTTCCCACCAAGGTGAAAAACAAAGGTATTCTAGTTTTATAAGTCTTTGCCTGTTTATTAGCTGAGATATTTCTGTTTGAAGAAATATCCTCTAGGGAATTGTTGGTCATTTGCGGTGGACACAGTTTTGGCTGAAAAGGGAAGAATAAATGTTAGTTTGTTTTTCACAGTTACTCAAAATTGAAGCTTGATTTTTGAAACATCAGTTTCTTCTTTCCAAACTGAAAAGTTGTTTTCTAAAATGTTTCTTTTCCTATAAATAAGAATTAAAAGCTTAGCGAAACTTGCAAAGCTAATGCTGCAAGGTGAAACTGAGTGGAGTTTTGAATTTCCCGAATAAGAAAACTTGCTCTCCTTGCTTTCAGCTGTGTTGCCTTTCTTGATGGCCCACCACGGGAGACCCTTTCTCCTGGCTCTGTGTTTGGAGGCAAAGCCTACCATGAGGCCATGCATCACAGATTGGCTATAGAGTTTCTATCAGACCCAATAAGGCAGCCAATGCTCATCCTTCTGGCTGTGCACTTTAGAGTTTAAAGAAATTTAGTTACTAATAATTGACTAAGGTCAAAAATACTTTTTTTTTTTTTAAATTAAAGAAAGCCTGGGACTCTCTGGTTAGACAGCAGAGATGTTGGTGTTTTAGACAAATGATGGTGCTTTACCTGGGATCAGCCAAAATATTGCTTTACTGGTGGTACCTGCAGAACACAGCTGATCATTTGCAATTGCTATCATTTTGAGATCAGTTCAAGAGCAGAATTAATGATAATAGTAATAGTAATGATGATGATGATGATGATAATCAGGGATGTTTATGAGCCATCTTCAGCTCCTAGGTGTACAGGTTCTTGAGAAGCAGTGATTAAATGCTTACAAACAGAAAAATCTGTTGACAACTTAATGTTGATCACATCAAGATACTTTTTCAGCTCTCCACCTCAGAATACATAATCTCAAATGACTAAACTTTCTGTTTTATGAAGCATAAACTTTCGAGATGCAGAACAACTCTATTTGTATGCAGAGCCTCGTTAGTTTGAAAATGACATATAATTCTTTGTCCTTTTCTTTCATTTTTTTTTAAATTTTATTTACAGTGATGGAAACTAATGGGTATGTCCAACAGGCATCCGGTATACAAAATCTTATCAAGGTATTCTTCTTCAAGCTTTATAATGAGCTGTTGTTTGAACGGCTATGACTTCAGGAGATATTCAGTATTCCGAATGTAAAAGTGGTTATTCATATTCATGGGGGTATGTGACCGTGTGCAGACACACAAAAGCCACTCAGCATCAGAAGGCTTAAACCCCCCAGCCCACCTTCTACAGCGGGCCAGAAGAACTTGGAGCTCAGTCTCTGAGGATTTCTTTCTATTACAGATATGAAAGGGGGATGCTTAAAGAAATGGTCTGAAATTTAATAATAATAATAATAATAATAGCTGCCCAAGACTTATGCTCTGCTCGATGGCTCCAGAGAGTAGAAAGAGATTATGTTAAACCATAAATGGACCTTTAACATTTCTAAACCCAGAAGGTCTAATCTAATCTAATCCTTTTCAATCCAATTTTTAGAACTGAAGCCTAGACATCAGATTAAAGCTTTACTTTCTAGGCCATTTTAAACGGACTGGGCACCTGTGCTTCAGACCCTCCTCGAAGCACTTTTTAAAAGCAGTGATTTAGAAGGGATAGAAATAGAACCAATCCCCGATATGTGTACGCATACACGCACGCGTGTAGCGGTACACGTACACGATTCTGCTGCTCACCCTGCTTGAAGAACTGTTGCTGTATACTCGTGAACGCACAGGGATGGCCAGTGGATTAGAGTGCACCGCACAGATAATAGATATTGCCCCACAGTCCCTGAGACTCCATGGCTTCTGCGCCGGGGCCCAGGACTCATTGCTGCTTCATTGAGCTCAGCTCTACTTTCTTTTGAGGGCTACAGGGCCCACACATAGTTTAGCAAAGCAGGCTCCACTTCCAGCCGTTTCCAGTTTGCTTGAATTATCCTTTATGCGAAAGCTACTGCTGGGTTAATTAACTTTAATTCTCTTTCTTGCAATCCCCCAGCCAACACAGGCCTGGAGACCTCGGAGGTGCACACACCAGGCTTGCCTTCTACCCTGCAGCCTGCTCTTTAAAAACAGCCCCTGCTCGCTCCTCAGATTTTTCCATGTTTATTACAGCAGGCGGGGGTGGGGTGGGGGGCAAAAAGAATAAACCCTTTGCCGTATGACTCTTCTCATATTTGTCCCGAAAATCTTTCATGCTCAACTTAAAATTACCGTACATTCGCCCGAGTGAACAAACTCCTGGGACCTCGCATCACCCTCTCGCAGTTCAGGCTGAAATTCAGCTCTGTTGCTGTCTGTGATTTTAATTAAAAGCATTTACCCAAGTTTGAATTCTATCATTTTTGTCTTTCCTTGCGGCAGCTTGTGAAATTCCTATTTCTAAAAGATGTATTTATTCAAATCCAGATGTTAAGGGGGAGGGGAGGGAGGGAGGCTGATAATCTTGCTAAAATTTGACACACATTCTGAAAATTATTGAACAGCATGCCAGAGCCATTCACTGGTTCCTGAATTGCTGCACTCTCCCAGGGCAAAGCTGGAGTGTAGACCCAGGCATCACAATTTCCAGCCCAGAGCCATTCACTGGTTCCTGAATTGCTGCACTCTCCCAGGGCAAAGCTGGAGTGTAGACCCAGGCATCACAATTTCCAGCCCAGTGCCATTCACTGGTCCCTGAATTGCTGCACTCTCCCAGGGCAAAGCTGGAGTGTAGACCCAGGCATCACAATTTCCAGCCCAGTGCTTGCAGAAGGCTTTGTTCACTGTGCCTTCAGCTGCTGCCCACGGTGCTGTGATCTCAGAGACAAGGCAGTCCTGGGATCCTAACAGCAAGGCAGACTCCCAGGCCTTAGACGCTACCTCTGAAATACACATCTCAATGAGACCTGCAGGTAAATCCTGTGTATATTAAAGTTGGAGAAGCAGTTTTTAAAAATACTGTGGGTTCTTCAAGGACAGACAATAGTCTGTCTTCAATTGGATCTTGTCTTAAAGCCACACACTTTCATAAACTTAAAACCCAATTGCAATTTCTGGCCTTGAAAACAAATCATTCACCTATTTCATGTGTATGTATGTTATATTTAATATATGCACTTACATAGTATGCATTTAATTATACAAATATACATTCATGCGAAATATACATAAAGATTGTGCAATTTATTTTATTATAATACATACGCATATTCTAAATAATTCATCTGAAACAATTCACCTTTACCTTTGGAATAATAAATGACAGCAACATATAGTGAAATAAATACTGCAAGCACACTACACTTTGAGCTGCTCTGCTCCTCACACAGTTCTGTGTATTTGTCAAACCTGCCTCAGAGTCTGTTGCACAACAGAAAAGCATAGAGAAGGATCATCAATGTGACAAAACTGTTAAATTAGTCAAGGAATTCCAAACTCGGGGCTGGTTTGACAAACTGACATTCCGTTTCTTCTCAGACAAGCTGCTAGCCTGTTTCTAGCGCTGACACAATCTCAGCCCTCAGTATGTTTCTTTTCGCAAAGGGGGATTTTGAATGAGTCATTTCTATATTACAGTTGCTTCCGCATTTACTTGTTAAAAACAGCAGGCCTTGCTTTGTTTTCCACACATCACCTCACATCAGAATAGTCAAATAAGAATCCCACCCCATCACTGGGATAAGATGCCAGTTCCCGTAATCTCTCCTGCTTGCTTCCTTTCTAAGAGAGACACCAGCATTGCCCAGGCTACGCACCTGTCTTTGTATGTGAACATTAGTTCAGGTTCACTTGTCCCTCTAGGCTCTGCCTCAAAATCATTTGCTCTCTGTGCCTAGGGCTTCCTGAGAGCTACTGTCAGGCTGACCATTCAAAAGTAGCTGTGATTGGAACAAAACCTTTGTCAAGGCATGTTGTTGGCTAAAGCTTAATTTGCTGACAACACAGTCCATGTTTGTCTCTGGACTTACCTTCCTCCTCCTCTTCCCCTGCTTAGCCTCTCCCATATGCAAGAGGACATTTATTCTAATTACAGTTCCAAAACTGGCTTGGTTTCACTCTTCGTGAACTAGCCTCTCTGAAAACTGGAAACTGGAGGACTTGCTGACCAGTAAGTCTCCAGGGTGCTGCTGACCAGACGCATGGCTTGAGCCAGTTTCAAAAGGATGTTTATTAAATATATATCAGTGTAGTAAATACATATCAGAAAATTGTGTGTAGAGAGCGCAGAAAGTTTTAAGATATAACAAATTTTGCTACTCAGTTCTTTCTTCTGTCTCCATGTAAGTGCACTCAACTTTATGAGAAGACAGACCTGCCTATTTTTTGCTGCAGTGTACAGAATAAAAACTTAGACACATCAGAGACAGAAAGCCAAGCCTGTTTGTAGCAGTGCTATTGGCACTGTAAACTCTCTTTGTCCTTATCCTCTCCCTCCCTTGCAAGTGTATCCTTTCTTAATAAATGATCTCACTTTGCTTGCTGCTATCTTTCTGTGTCTGCCCAATGATTTGTTGCGAATTACAAAACCTGGGACCCCTACAGAGATTCCTTTTGAATCCAGACAGCAATCAGTGTCAAGAGTTCCAGGCCAGCTTGCATTACAGAGTAAGAAAACACTGGCAGACAAACAAACAAAAATAATTCCCATGTATCAGGTATCTTTGCTCTTAGTTACTTCATCTGAGTAAACCAGGTAGGAATGTATGGCTTTAGTCCCATTTCCTTCTAACAGTAATGCATAGAGGGGGGGGGGGAGATCCACAACTCATCACATAGCCACAGGGCGTGGCAAGGTCGGGGAAAGTGACTGTAAGGAGAACTCAATACAGAATTCATTTCTCTGCTCAAAACCAGAGCTGGGAAAATGAGTAGAAAAGGACTTCCTTCTAACATGTATCATACCATGAGAATGTTAGGATGGGTGTGAAATCTTTATTCCCATGAACACTCAGCAATCATGAGAGACGGTGTAAAACTCCAGTCACCAGTGACTCGAAGGAACACGTACTGTCTAATTATTAACTACATTTACCTACATAATGGATGTCAAGAAATGTGAATCAAAGTCAAAAATATTTTGACCCTCAGGGAATGTCTTTGTACACGTTTACCAGATGCACCCTCTGACAACACTCTAAACCTCCATCATCTACTAATTAACTCAGCCCAGCATCACACTCTCCCCATCCCCAACCTCGTTTGCCACCCGTGAGGTCTACTGCCAGGCAGATAACAATAAAATGCCAACTTACACTCCCAAAGAGGACTCTGAAATGTTGCTGGGTAGAGGTAAATGGTACTAGAAAGTTCAAAGAGGAAACAGCTCTGGATGGGAACAGCCTGATGTGTCTGGCTGAGGAAACCCAAACACATTATACACTCTCTGTGCTTCCTTTCACTCCAGGGCATAGGAAACTTTCCTAAAAGGAAAGGAGTCAGCATCAAAATGACAAAAATGAGAGCAATTCTTTCTTTTAATTAATTTGTATTTAAATTAAAAACAATCTTACTTTACATACCAATCCTACTTCCCTCTCCCTCCTGTCCTCCCATGGCCTCCATCAACCCCTATCCCACCCCTATCCACTCTCCAGGGAGGAAGAGGTCTCCCATGGGGCATCATCAAACTCTGTCACATCATTTGGGGGTGGGGCAGTCTCCCACCCCCATCCTGGTTCCACTGCTTGAGGCCCCATAGATTGCCCAAGCCCTCCCCCCGCAACTGATACCCACATTCAGAGGGCCTGGTTTGGTCCCATGCTGGGTCCCCAGTTGTCAGTTTGGGGTCTGTGAGCTCCCACTTGCTCAGTCAGCTGATTCTGTGGGTTTTCCCAGCATGCTCTTGACCCCTTTGCTCACCACTCCTCCCTCTCTACAACTGGATTCCAGGAGTCCGGCTCAGTGTTTAGCTGTGGATCTCTACTTCTGCTTCCATCAGTTACTGGATGAAGACGAGAGAACATTTCTTTAGGAGTAACTTCAGTAGGGTGCTTAAAGAAGGAAATATAACACACAGACACCCCATGATTCTGGTGGAATGTGTCTGCTGGAATGGTAGAAAAAATGACTAATTGCTGACTGAACATTCAAGACAAGGAGAAAAATTAAGTTCAGGCACAGTGACCTAGCTCGCTCTAAAAAATGCTTCGGTGAATGTATATCCTTTCTATTCCCCACAAAGAGATTACATCAAAGGACTTTTGCCAAGGGAAAGCAGTTCAACGTGACTCTTATTTCCTTGGTCATAGGTTGTTAAGATGTTTACTTTTCACAGTGTGGACGAAAAGAGAAACGGCTTGAGAACTCAAAGAGCAAACAGACATTGATTACTGTGGCATCACCTGACTGGGATTTTAACTTCCTATATGTTGAGGTGGGCAACGGGCCACACCTGAATGCCTTGGCAATGCAGAGAGGGGCAGGCTCTGAAGTGCAGAAGGGGTTCAAACAACAAGTCTTGGGAATTTGGGGAATTGTGAGAAAATTGCTGTAATTTGTTTTGTTATTTTTGGTTCTTCAACTATTTTTTTGTCAGCATTGTGGGCAGGGATTGTATGTTGAAAAGGAAGTTGGGATGGGGCCCAGGAGGTGAGAGTTGTCATGTCTCTGTCTCATGTGGCAGTTTCAGAGACGGGAGTTTGAGAAGGGAATTCATGGGGCTGGTTTCATAGAAAGCACTGAAGGGACGTAGCAAGGACCAAGGCTTGCAATCTGTAGGAGAGCTGTGTCCCATTGTCACTGGAGTAGGCGTAGATGTAGCTTGAGAGCATAACCCATTGCATTCTCAGTCGGAATGAAAACACTCATCTACTGAATGAAGTTGTTTCAAAATAGGTTTGAAACAAGGACCCTAAAAAGTAATAATACCCAGTAACAGATATCGAGTGCCGGCTGCACGCTCTACTTCTTGTTAATAAATTTCGGATCTTTCTATTTATTTAATAGTTACATCCTCATACTCAACAGAATTTATTTATTCTCATATTAGAGACAAGCAAACAAACCCATCTTATCAGAAATCATTCTGTTTACCAGTGCTTGCCTAGAAAATGGTGACTATTCCACATGGACATTCTCTGAAGGAAATACTAAAAGGATGTAAATCTGTTCCTGGTCAGTGGACATGGCTGGGTCAGAAAAGACTTGGAAAGGTCAGCCCTAGCTTAACATTGCAGACTCTGGACATCTGAGTTCTACGTATGCTTCTCAGGAATGCTGCTTAGTTAACTTTTGTGATTCTTTTCCCTCCTCTTTAAACAGGAATGACAATTGTGTAGCATTGGCAGGATTTTTGTACGGTTAATCGCATTACTATATGTTAGACACTTACCAGAGTTTGTGAGCAGTATTATAAGAGCCCAGCAAGTGAAGGCCTCAATTGGGCTTCAGACATGGTGGCTACAAGACCTGGGAGTTTGAAGAAGTTACTGGAGCACTGCTTTCCAATCATGGGAAAGAAAGCAAAGGCCAGGAATGTACTGAGCATGTCATGTTCAGGACACACTGTTTCAAACAGAGTGGGGACAGCAGCTGCTTCCAGACAATCTAAAGGTGATCGTGTGAGAGTTTCCATTCTTGCCTTTGCATTGACATAGCTCCTGTAAAAGAGTCCAGCTAAAACCAGGGATGGTGGCAATGATCTTGGTTTGGACCCCTTAGATACAGGGAAGGGGAGGCAAGGCAGCAAAGCTCATGAATTTGCAAGGAAAAGCTCTTTCTAGAAAACAAAGGCAACAGAATAAACAGGAATAGTAGAGATGGCGCTTCAGGTAAAATGCCATGTTTATCTGACACGTAAAGTTGAACATTAGAGTTGGATTGCCCCCAGGCAGGGAGCGAGTTGCAGTTTTGCACCACTTGAAGCCCCACACGCACACACCAGTCATTGATGGCTGTGACATATCAGAGGCTCTGCCTTCTGCGTGTCCTTGCAGTGCTTTCGAGGAAGTAAGACGTAAGAGTATTCAGCAGCTTGAACACGAGTGAATCCAGAGGGAAGGAGGTCTGTGGGGGGCAACAGTAGCTTCCACCAGAGGCACTGGTAAAATCAACTCACATGAGTAAATAAATCACAATATTAAAATTTATTGGAAACATTAAGGGCAATTCTGACAATATATAGTCATGGTTACAAAAAAGAAAAGTCTATATTTATCCTCTTAAAAGAGAGGTATGGATTTTCTCGTGAACCTTTAAATTTTGTTTTCCCTGACACATACATGCATAGGAATCACACACGTAAATGAGGCATGATGTTATGTTCTGAAACGTGTAGGTTACATGATGCTCCAATCATGTCAAGTGTGACTATCCCAAAAACATTTTTTACGATAATGTAATCACAGAATCCCATCATTCAGCTTAGCTCAGAGCGAAGCATCGGAGTTGTCTGTCTTCCCGCAAGTGCACCTAGCTTCTTGCTCGCCTCACTTCTTGCTGCTGTCTAGCTGCAGCTTGGTGCTCATGGAGGAATCTGCCCCATCTTTCATCCTCTGCTCTCCCCAGCCTCGGGTGAACATTGCCTCTTCATCCTCCACTTCAATGGGATCAGCTTTTCCTTTTTACAATTCACTCATCAATGAGATGTGGCATTCGACTTCCTATGCCTGACTAATTTTGTGAGTCTAGAATGTTTTGGGGGATTGGTTCCTCACAACAAACAACACATTGCTCAACCTGGAAGAAAGTCCTAGAGTACAGGATGTCCTGGGTTTGATACTTAACAAAGCAAAACTAACCAACTGAACAAATCCTTTTGGAGTGTAGTCAAATATCAGAACTATCCCAGCAGTGTAGTCAAGCAAAGGTTTGAGGTGTTTTTTGATGGCAGTTATCCAGGCAATTATTGATTTATAGCTTACATTGTTGCAGTGAAAGTATCAATAACCATTCAATTAAATTAATGATGATAGTAAGTTAAATTAAATCAGAAAAAAAAACAGATAAAGCTAAGAGTGGAATTATCATGAAGGAAGAACCCAGAAAGTCAAATTATACAAACTGCCCGCTTTGTAATGCTGAGTACAAATGTGTTACAAGTTGTGAACTATCTGATGAAAATCAAGGAAAACCCAGCTTCATTCACTATAAACCTCCCACCCCACCCCACCCCTTTAACAGCTCAGTAGAGGAGCCCACAGGGCAGTGGCGACTTCCTGGCCTCCTTCGAAAAACTTGAAAAGGTTTCCTCTCGATTAATGAATAAGAGGCCTGCCCACTTAAGCAAAAAGTGTGCCCAGGTAAAGCCTTCTGAAACACCTTGGAACCTGTTACCTGCAGCCAGGCTGGTGAAGGAGGAATGTGTGGTTCTAATGACAGTGCTTTTTACTGCCTGAATTCCACCCTTTTAAGGTGCACCTTACCTCCTCTTTCAGATTCTGCCTGGCTACAGCCCTTCATACCACGGTGGCTGTTTGCATAACGTCTCCCAAACCTGTTTGTCTCCTCAAAACCTCTCCTCTCCCTCTGTTTGCCTTCGATAATGTGCGGCAAATGTGGCATAACAAAAGTACACACTGTCTATAAAATCTGCTTCCTCCTTGCTCTGCAAATTTATGCTCAGGGGAGCTGAAGACGTATCACCTCCCTCTTGGAACCGCGTGCATAGCTGGCAGCGAGCGCCTCTCACCATTAGCAAATTACATGACAAATCTGCTGCTCTCAGAATCCAAAATCTGTATCCAAGTTCACCGAGGTCTTAACCACCTTCCAGGAAGCAAAGGCATATTATAAATTGCTAAGATTAATCACGGACCTCCCCCCCACCCCCCACACACACCTGGGGAAAAGTGTCATTGAAGGGCTCCAGCCATGAGACCAGATGGTACGCTATGTTTATAGAAGCTGTTTGCCTAGAAACTGGACCAGATTTGTAAACACTAGATCAATATTGAAAGGTTAGGAGCCAGCTGTTTTCAGGATGCCGTTAAGTGAGTGGAGCTCATCAGCCAGCCTCCAATGAGAGGCGTCCTTCAGCCTGGCCGCTGTACCTGCATTCCTCCGTTTCACAGTAGCCTCGTACATACTCAAGTCAGCCATTTCCACAAGGCTCAGCAAACCTAACACAGATTGTTGCCATACTGCTGTGATTTTTTTCCTCAGCGGTTTTATTCATTTAGTGCCGGCAATAACTAACTAATGGGGCAGCTGCTTATTTGCTCGGCATCCCTTCCTGAATGCTCACTGACCAATGATTCACTTTGACTTGCATGTGGTTTTGGTTTAATTTGCCATTTTACTGTTGCCAGGGACCTCATAGGTTTACACTTGCCATGCACCAATAAACTTGCTTTTTATAATTGGAGAGATACGCTGTGCTCCCCAAACGACACATGGCAGGGGGACCTTAAAAGCCAATTAATAATAAGAGCAGTCAAACGAGCATTTTGTCAAATTATTTGTTCGGGGGACAGCTGAAATCCATATACCAAATTTAATTCTCACCATAAAACAATAAAAAAGATTATTTCTATGGCTCTACCTCAGCAAGCTAAATATTTCAGATGAAGCTGATGTGGTTTTCAAGCTTTTGCGTTTAGCTCCGCTAAACTCGAATACGAGTCCACCCAGACCTTCTGTATATATTTCTTGTCCTATTAACGTGAAGCTCCATGGATAACAGGAGGTTATTGTTTATAGGGGAGTCTTGTTTGATGTAAGGGAATGGAGTCCGTAACCATGTCTTTACAGTGCTCTGTGAAAATGAAAATGGAAACAAGAATTACAAGCATCCCCCCCCTCCTCCCGGGGAAAATTCTCAGTTTTATCAGCAAATCATCTAATCCCTCCTAATATGTTTTCCATCTAAAATTAGGGCAAAAACTGAGGATGAAAGTTAACTAAAGCAATGTATAAAAATACAGTAAAATGTATGGCAGTGAATTATTGTTATTACTACTATCAGAATTTGATACTTTGTATCACTTAAAAGGCAAGGTCTTGATGAAACTGTGTATTTCAGGCTTATATTTGGACCACTATGGCTGTGATGTCAGCTCTTCATTAAACAATTTACAAGTGTGAAGAAATAATAGTTCTCCTTTTGAGTTTCTTCATAGTTAGCGATGTTTCATCAAAATAATAGTTTTGGGGAGATGATGTGAGAATAAATTTATGGAGATAGAGACTGTCATTGCAAACATGAATTACTGAAATGGTAAGGAAGTTTCAGATGCATTTGACAGGCAAACAGGGTTTGTTACAGTATTAAAATATAATATGAAGCCTTAAATATTTAAGATAGTTTAGGTTTGGTCCTTGAATGAGCAGATTTGGAACAAAAGAGCAATGAGCTTGCATGTATGAAAAAGAAGGTGTGTGGTTAGTCATGCTGGAAAAATTAGCATCTAATAAATGATGCTAAAACAACTCATAAATAAAAGCATAATAACAGATCCACAGCATTCTACATCAGATCAGGGTTTCTAGAGAATTAAAGAAGCATGACTAAGGCGAGTACAAGGCACACGTTTTCCAGGAAATATGGAGTATTAAAATGTGACCCAACCGGACACTTCTCATCACCAACGGAAGCCTCCAGTTCCAGCAAGGGGTTCTATCTAATCAACTTGCTGGCCAAGGGCCCCCATGAGAATCCTTAAACAACCCAGGTCATTGCTAAGACAGTACAGTAGAAGAGCAAAAATTAACAGGAATAAATAAGACTAGAGGCCTTTTCTTTAATAACTGGAAAATTGTATTTGTATAATTAATGACTATGTCAGGGTAGTATATGCAATTAGATTGTAGTTTTCAGGACACTCTTCCTACTCTCTGTTGGTGATTAAACTATGGTTATAGGATTGGAAGGGAAGCATCTTTATGCTTTTTACGTCTCTGGACCATGTGACAAATCTTTTGAAGAAACAGTACTTTTATGGAAGCTTGTTAAAACATGTATATGTTGTAAAAACAATTTAACTATCATTACTAATAGATGGTATAGAGATGGGGGAAGACTATTGGTATCTACACAAAAATGATGGTAATTGTAGTGAGATATTCACTTTGTCCACACCCTTGGCATTGACCACAGCCATTGGGGGTGGGGACAGGGGCAGATGTGACCTAGGGAAACTAGGTCTGGAGAAGGGCCCCAGAGTGCTCTCTTGCTTGTGGGAAGGGGACAGAGAGCATCAGGAGGCATCCTTGGGACCCGGAACCTGCTGCTGTTCATCTGTCTATATTGTGAGTTATTTCTCCCTGAATAAACATCTATTTGGCCTATCTGTTTCTTCTTCCTGATGGGAAATGTCACTCTGTAAATATGTTTCTCATACTGGTTAATAAATAAAGCCCTGTTGGGCCAATGGGAAAGCAAGATAGGCAGGGCTGGGAGACAAGGAGGAAAGAGGAAGTAGGAAGGAGGAGTTAGCATGGAGAGCCTGAGAGATAGCACGCCAGCTGCTCTGGCAGGTAAGATGAGCCTCGTGGAAATACTTAGAATAGTAGAAATGGGTTAATCATTAAGACAGAGCTAGCCGATAAACAATAATAGTAACCGGCCAACAGCATTGAATCAAATACAGAGTCTCTGCATGTTATTTGGGGCTGGCGGGGCATTGGGTCCAGGCAGGCTGGCAGAAAACATACACCCTACACCTTCCCTCCAAGAATAAAACAAAATAAAATTTAAGAGGAAAAAAAAAAAGAGGAAAACAGTGGGGGTGGGGAGAGAAAGGAGCCATCTCCTCGTGGAAGCTGCAGTGAGCCATAGTGTGCCACGGTGACCCCAATATCCATACATTTGACGAGCAGGTACTCATCACAAAGAATCGGTGGACTGGATGGAGGTCCCTGGCCTCTGCTGCACTGTCCACACTGGCCCTCACTGGGACTCTGTTACAGCAGGTCTCCCCGCCGGCCTCCCGGTCCTGCCGCCACGTGGGCCCACAGCCGCGCCAGCCCCAAATAACACTCAGAGACTCTGTATTTGATACAATCCTGTTGGCCAGTTACCATTATTGTTTATGGGCTAGCTCTGTCTTAATTATTAACCCATTTCTACTTATCTAAGTATTTCCACGTGGTCGTCTTATCGGGGAGCCGCTCGGCAGGCGTCCTCTTCTTCCCTGGGCTACATCTCGACTCCTCCCTACTACTTCCACTTTCCTCCTTCCCGTCTCCTAGCCCCGCCTATCTAGTTTTCTATTGGCCACAGTGCTTTATTAACCAGTATGAGAAACATATATACAGAATAACATCTCCCATCATCTCCTCTCTTCTGTCTAAAATAAAAGAAGGGGTTTAACCTTAACATAGCAAAATATAACATACAACAGTTATCAAATAAGAATCACAGTTAACAATATTTAGTCCATTAACATTTTGTAAGACTTTAAGAAAATATCATCTATCCTATCTTTGTGAGTCTAAAGTCCTATATGTAACTTATCTTTAATCCTAACTAAGGAAAACTATATCCATAACTACCTGTCTTCAACTCCATCAAAGACCACAGAAGGATAATATATAAACTCTAGAAATGACAGAGACAACTCATTGCCTGGTCAGTCACCCGAAGTTCTTCTGTAATGTTCCATCTTCAGCCCATAGGCCATAGTGTGTGTCCAGACTCCTCAACAAGGCAGGAAACTTTTCTCTGTGTCCTGTAGACTGTCTGGCTGTCTGGCAGCCTCTTCCATGAAGCAGGAATCCTGTAGCAATGTCCATCTTATTTCAGCAGTCACATTTTTGTGGGTCTTGCATGTCCAGTTTCTACAACATAAAGTCAAACTGTCTAGACAAGAGCAGTACCTTGCTCAAATGGCTAGTCTTGCCATATTAGAAGCAAACTCCATAATGTGTTTCTTCGATGTCCATCTTCCTTTCTTCTGTAGGTGGTGTTACCAGGAGTAGTTGTGCCTCACTGTCAAGAAAATCCCTAAACCATTTTAAATGCCATATTCTGTAGGTCTTTGAAAGGTTTGAAGAATGCCTATTCATCTCAAATACATCTCTGCATATCTAGAAATCCTAATTAACTTAACTCTAAAGTTTTCATTATCATAGGCTACTCTCTAATCTGTACTAAATTATACATTACATTTCTAAATGAGCTATATAAACACAATACCTAAACAAGAGGAGAAATATACATATCATAAAATTGACCTTAAATTGTATCAATAAAAGAAAATCCATTTCAAAGCAAAGTACTCATATCTATACCATAATTCCCTTTTTACCTTTAAAAAGATTGTTTTTGGTTATAGCCATTTATAGCCAAGTCCATATAAATGAAAACAAACAAACATTTATAAACAATATTTGGGAATTTGGGCGTCGTTCTTTCCAAACTACTTCCTGCTGGTAGAGGGCGCTGTCATGGGGGTCCAAAGAAGATGCAGAAATCTTGGCTGTAGTCTGCAAGGCTTTGTCTCAACTGCTTTGAATGTTGGATCACCTGGGGCATTGTTTCAGGGGCTCTGGCTTGATCAAACCATATAAGTCTGTCCTCATGAGTGCTGAGGATGATGAGAGGCAGGGACAGGGCACGGGTGGGGGCATCTCTCCCTTGCCCATTCTGTTAGTGAGGACAGCTCTCTCATGCTGTACTGTTCTGCCCAGGCCGGGGTGAGGGGCCGAGCCTACTTTCCCAAGTGCTGTGGCTTGCAGCTGGTAAGGGAAAGTGTCAGCTCTCTCACTCAGCACAGGTGGCAGGGGCAGGCAGGAGACGGAGGACACTTTTCCCTTGCTCTCTCCACCCCCGCCCATGGCAGAAGCGGTGGGTGTGTGCAGCTACTGAACTCTCACAACCTTAGGGCTGTCTCCCCCATGCCTCTGCAACAGGGTAAGCTGTGGTGCCAAGGAGCAGGCAAGCTGAGAGCTGCAGCTGGTCATTGTGGGTCATGAAGCAAGGGAAGACATGCTTGCCAACTAGGCAGAACGATCGATCTACCTATTGTAGATTGATTAAATAAGTATTTAATAATCGACTTTTTCTGCCTTATTGTACTTCACATGCACATATGCATACATACATTTATGTTTCCAAATGTAACCCATTCACTTGGTTCACTCTGTGATGTTGCTTACGTATGTTTTCACATGTATGTGTAACACAGTTCTTTACTGATTCTTTGGGATTCTCTCCCATCTCTCCAATACCTCCCACTGGCATTGGGAGACCCTTTGTCCCGTCAGCCCCACATGCCACAGACCACGTGGGTCTGTCATCCTACAGGTAGGGTCTATGTTGATGTCTGTGGCCCATGTTGCCACCAAAGGTGACACAAATGCCAGTCAGGTCAGTGGTGTAGGCTGAAGCCTGTGGCCATGCTGGTGTTTGAGGGCCACGCTACCACCAGAGTTGTGACAATCTGTGTGGCCTGCACTGCTGCATGGGGCCTTGGTGTCATCCAGCCCTGGTTTGTTCCTGAGGGCCATGTCTGTGTTCCTGGCCCTGTAACAGCCAGGGTCTCAATTGCTGTCTTTGACTCCTGTTACCACCGAGGATGCCTGAAGTCTGCTCAGCCACCTGGGACCACGCTGATGTCCAAGGGGCACGATGATCTGGGGGCCCTGTGACGCCACCTGGGGCCATGGTGACATCTGGGCTAAGCTGATGCTGAGGGTCATGTCTGAGCCCTTGGTCCTGCTGCAGCTGGGGTCTGTGTCGATCTCCAGGGCCCATGTTACTGCAGGGGCTGTAGCTGAACTGTCCATGCCCTTCATTGGTCCTGGGTTAGCCCTGCTCCTAGCTGTATACTACATCTGGGGAAACTGTCTCCTCCCCTCATCCGAGTGACACAGTTTCCGTGGCTCCGACTGACCAGCTGAGTTACCACCCAGACCCATGTAACATCTACCCCATCTACGACCTGCTGGAGCACATGGAGGGACTGGTCCGGTGGAGCCACAACTGTAGGATCCCGGTGCCTCAGGGCAGCAGCAGGGTATCTGAGAGGAGTTTCAGGGAGGCCCAGTGATGATGGCATGCCAGAGGCCAGAGGCCTTGAATCAGACCAATGGCCTATTGCAACGAACCTATGTGTGATTTCAGAATGACCAACCGGTCCTGTATAATTTGCTGATGTGCTCTTCACGGGAAGACTATTTCTCCTGCTCTTAGCACGCCTTAGTTGCTTATAGTTCTTTGTGTTGGGCTCAGCCTTAAAATCAATCAAACAAACATTTATGTCATGTATTGCTTTACATTCACCCGACAAGTAATAATTTCTCAATTCGTGTCTTTTATGAAACAAAATAAATTCATGATAAAATTTAAAATGACCTTATATTTCAATAGGAAGTCTTTTTACAGTGCTGCCCCTACACCATGTCACAAAGGAATTTTACAACATCTCTTAGATGTGAGGATACATTTGCATTCACAATATTCACCAAGATTTACTTTCTATCTCTTCTTCCTTTAAGAGAACAACAAATACCATTTTTCTGCTTTGTTTTACAGACACATAGCCAATTTAACAATTCATTATAGCTGTTGGATGAAAGAGATTTAGAACAACTGGTTCTCAGTGTGTTTATGTAGTGGGAAAGCTTCAGTCCACCAATCTTCTGAGGTTAGAAAGGCATTGTTTAGAAGGAAAGTATGTGTGGTTGGTAGGTAACTGAAAGTTACTGAATCAACACCTTTCCAAAGGCTGGGAGCAGCTGGGGTTGACGAGAAGACACCCTTTGAACCATAAGTGTTTTAGAAAAACA
The DNA here is from genome assembly GCA_030556225.1 of Cricetiscus sungorus. Classification (NCBI taxonomy): domain Eukaryota; kingdom Metazoa; phylum Chordata; class Mammalia; order Rodentia; family Cricetidae; genus Cricetiscus; species Cricetiscus sungorus. The sequence continues at coordinate 3,880,516 of JANBXA010000727.1, read as the reverse complement.
TTAAGACAAAAGAAACAAAGCAAAAATCTCCAGAGTCCAAAATTTACCTGCCTTCATTTGGTTACTTAAGAAACCCAATTATTTCATTTTTAAAAAATGTTTCAAGTTACTTGTTATTTTTTATTCCACATAATAAATAACAATTATCCACACAGCTGATCATAATGGGTTTTCTTTTTTCAAACCTTTGGTCTCAATTGTTTTCATATATTTCAAATATATTTAAGACATCAGAGAACTTTGGGGGCTTTTTAATTCATTGATCAATACAATATATTTTGCACAAATTAGAATGCTTAATTGAGTCGGTAAGTGACTAAATTGCATAGTAACATAGCTCAGTTTTTGTAAAACAATAACTAGGTTTTCAAGAAAAAAACTGAACATTAAATAATACAGATTTCCTTAAAAATCTGACGTAATAGTGACTGCTACATATTTGCACACGCTTTAGTTTAGAGAAACTATGGCACTGCACACTTGTGTGTGAGAACAGGCCCTTCTAGAATTTTTGTGAAATAACCTTGATAAAGTTCTAGATGAAGCTTCAAAGACCAGGCCAATCTTTGATGCCGTTGGCCTAGAGTACTCGTTTAGTATCTAACGTGGGAACAAAAACACAGCCTACATTAATCTGAACCAGGTAACGTGAACTAGACGGTGGACCCATGCAATTTCATGCCTTGCAAGTGTTGATGTCAAGGGAATGATAAACAGCCTCGTTCTCACAGGGGTTAAAGAGAGACGGTGGAAGTAAAGCCGGTCCTGGGACGGTGGAAGTAAAGCCGGTGCTGGGAGGCCCTGCCAGGACCAGTGCCTCTAGTTGTTCCCTCCCTCTTTATCTTTTATTTCCAGATTCTATTTCCCTTTTATTTTTGAGATCATGGCACAATTACATCATTTCTTCTTTCAATTTTCTTCCACCAAAGCTTCCTATGTACTCCTCTTAGCTCTCAAGTTCATGACTTCTTATTTCATCAGCTGCCCTGCTCTCACACACATATGCACACACACACACACACACACACACACACACACGCACAACGCACACACGCACACACATGAGCACACACACGCACACACACGCACACACACACGCACACACACGCACGCACATATGCATGCACGCACGCACACACATGCACACACATATGTATATACACACGCACACACACACACACACACATGCACACACGTACACACATGGACGCGCGCATGCACGCACACACATGTATACACACGCACACACATATGTATACACACTCATGAATATAACTGGCTCAGTCTGTGTACAGCTGCACGATGTATTATTCAGGACTCACTATTGGTACCAAATGACCCGCTGACACGCCTTGGTTGCAGGAGACGGTTTCTCCCACTCTGGCACTCATGGTTCCCCGAGGTTCCCTGTGCGGTCCCCGCTTGCTGGGCTTCTCCCTCCTTTATTTGTCCATCGTTGTCCTCAGTCAGCGCATTTAGACGTTCCCTGCAGGGAGGCTTTCCGGGTTGCTTCTGAGCATGCCCGGAGGCACAAACACAGCACACTCCCTGGTCCTCTCTGCTTCTTACCATCTTTCTGTGCGCTCTTCCACGATGTTCTCTGACCTCTAGGTGTTGGAACGTTTCACAGATGCATCCTTTGACATCAGGCTCCACAATCTTGCATTTTGACTGGGTGAGGTTTTCTATGATGGTCTCCAAAGAGAAGTCACCTAGTTGAGGGGTGAGGACTACACTTATCTTTGGGTGTAAGGTAACGAGTTTAGTGTTTAGATTGTTTTCACGACTCTTAAAGCAACCAGCCAAGTTTTTGAAGTTAGATGACTGTGTGTTTACTGCCTCTAAATAAGGAAAAATAGCTTAGTTCCTTTGCTTTCCATGGTCACAGACAGGAATTTCTCTAATATTAAAAGGGGTTCTTTATCCTATGGGGGCAAAGCTAAAGGTGGATTACATGGAGGTTTTTCCGTTGTATTGCCCATTGATCTTGGACTGAAAGCAATAAGTTACTGTTCCTAATAATAGTATCTGCTTTGATATGGAATGTAGCTCCCTAACAATCAGGAGATTGTTAGGGAATTAAATAGTTGATAACTACATATCAGAAGGCATATATTCATGCAAGACAAAGATTAAAGATTTGAGCAATGAGTGAATGAATTAACACTATTGATATAACATTTTATGCAGGAATACCTTGATTATGTACTAAATTTGAAGATTTTTTTTAGACACTATTATTTGAAGATTAAGTGTTGCTAGGAGCCTTGCCTCCACATCAGCCTCCATAGGAAAAAGCTACTTTGTACTATAATCATCTGTACCGTATTTGTCCTCTGTAATAAGCTCTCTTCTAATGTAAGGTTGCTTTGTTTAGAAGAAGATTGAGTAAAAGTTCTTTGCTTTAAAAGCTCTGTGCACATTGGAAACTTTGGAGATATTTAGAAGATTGTTTATATTACATGCTCATTAGAGTATGGGAAGCCCTCACTTCGCAAAGTCTTGTTGATGGCATAAATTGTCTGTGCCTCATTTGTTTTTGTCAAAAAAAAATCATCTTACAGAATTTTGTTTTGTCAATGGCTGGCTGCTTATACCCACTGATCATTTATTTGATAATAAAATAAAAATGGGGGCAGAGAAATGAATGTGACAAAAAGAAGAATATCTACTTTCAATATATATATATATATATATTTTTTTTTTGAGACAAGGTCTCACACTGTGGTTTAGGCTGGCCTAGAGCTTTGTGTAGTCATCCTGCCCCAGCCTCTGGAAGGTTAGAGTTACAGGTGTGTGTGCTACCACACCTGACTGCTTTATGTATTTAATTTTAAAATATTGGTTCACATTTGTAAAGTCTTACCTCTATAGTATTGGGAATCTAGGCCATCCTGGACAGAGAGTAGATGAGGCTAAGCATTAATGTATACATATGCATTAACTTCAAATCCTTGACTTCACCCTTCTTGGAGCTGTTAGAGCTTCTTAGAAAGTCCAATTTTTTTTTAAACTTACTAAGATATGTATTTGAGGGGCTCAGTGGTTTAAAGAGCTCACCGTCCTTGACAAAGCTAGAGGACGCACACTGTGGGCTCACAACTTCCTGTAACTACAGCTCTAAAGGATTCAGTGCTCCCCCTGACTTCTGTGGGTGCTCACATGCACAGATGCATTCATATGTACACACAGAACATGCACACATACACATAAAAACCTGAAAACCGTATTTCAATACTTATTCTGACATCAAAGGGGATATCATTTGGGATAACAGCTGCATGAGCTATGGGGCTATTTAAAAGGGGAGTTGTCTATAATATAGATATTCAATACAATCATTATTTTATCTTAATTAAAATGTAATTTGTCTAACATTTCAAGTTACATTTTACTTATGTGATGAGGCAAATATAAGTTATTTTGCTTTTACCTACCCCAAGCATGTGCAAGTTATACAGAGCTGAGAGCATTCTACTTACGGAATTATAGTTGTACTTTCCAACATGATGCTCTACCAATAATTACTTTTTCGGTTACAGAGATGTTAGCTGTCTGGCCAAATGCTCAGAAATTTTGGAACTAAGTGAAGGTTACATGGAAATCTGTGCAATTCTTCTTTGAGTGATTGAAAATCTTTTTACAATAAAGCAACTATATCTTTATAAATGACCAAGTTACTTGAAGTAATCAATGATTTTAAAAAAAAAGAACTATGTGTGAGGATTGCATATATTTTGAAGTGATGGGGATAAATTCACATCTATTACATTTTTATATAAAATAACAGCCAAAGGTTCTGCTAGTAATTTTTGATGAAAAGATGAGACTTTAAAATCAATGTCTAATGGAAGGCACAACTTAAAGGCCAGACGTGTATGAGAAAGAATGGATGTGTGAGTGTGAGTATTAACCATGGAATAAGAAGGACTGGGCTGGTTCATAAAAGGATAAATAATCACAGAGAGTGGAATCAAGGATCATGCAACATACTGACCGACTGATAGTAACTACAAAGGAAATATTAAAAAATATTAATAATTCAAATCACACAATTCACAGAGAAAACAACTGTTTGGAGAACTAGTACTGCTTGAAGTGACCAGGACTGCTCCCTGCCCAGGTCACATTGCTAATTGCAAGATCTTTTGTTGTAATTAGAAAAATAAAAATAAAAGAGTGGTCCTAGAGAGAAAGACACCATGTGACAGAGTTCAAGAGGAGAGGTTTTTCATCAGGGGAAAAGGATCATAAAACGGTGGGGACTGGCCTCTGGGGACAGGAGCAGCAGGAGAGAGGAACGAGAATGAGAGAGAGAGAGAGAGAGAGAGAGAGAGAGAGAGAGAGAGAGAGAGAGAGAGAGAGAGAGAGGAGGTGTCAGAGCCCTCTTCAAAGGGAACATAGCGAATAGGCACAGGCGGTGTTCTTAGTGGCAGCAGCTGAGGGCATGTCCTGTCAGAACCCCAAAGACAGGCCTAAATACTAACATCCTTCCTTCTTTCTGAAGCCTTGCTCTTTCAAGCCCCAATATCATTGTTTTCTACACAATATTGAGCTTCTATGAGGAACTGTGGAACACTCAGGTCTAAATTCACCCCCCTCCACACACACCCCTACCTGCCTCACCTCCTTGGGGTTCCTCACTTAAGAAAGGACAGAAAGGTTGTAAGATGCGGCAGTGAGTGTCTTTAGAGAAACACTATTTGCCACACATGACATGTCTATTAGATATCTGAACTCACAAGAGCTGCACAACATCTAGCCAGCACAAGTCCCAGCATGGATCCGGATGGGCTCATGGTGTTCTGTCTCCAGCTGATGTGCTAATGACAGTTGATGGGTATTGTGAGGGGCAGGGGTCTATTTTCTTCAGAGGCTACCTATATTCTAGTAGATGGTCCTACTCCCATACACGTTTAGGCAACACAACACAGTCTAGTAGGTTCTACAGAAAAAAAAACAAAAAACAAAAAACATGAAATCCTAATAATATGGTGGCCTAAACAGGACTTGTACAATGAACCCACTACTGTGTGTGTGTGTGTGTGTGTGTGTGTTTGTGACAACAATGTGAGAAGATAAAGTCATAAATTTGAGAGGTTGGAGGAACTATAGAGGAGAGATTATGTGGCAGAAATTATTAAAGGACATTGCTAGTGTGTAACATTCTCAAAATATTAAAACAAATGTTTAAAGATAGAATTAAGTCTGAAGGGGGAGAGCAGTAAAGGGGATGGGGGGAGGGGATGGGGTGGACTTGGCCACATTATATCCAGACGCAAAACTTTCAAACAGTGAGAATCTTGTTCACATCAAGGAACGTTCCCTTCTGTTGGAATATAATTTAATTTTTAAATTAAAATACAAAGTGAGAAGTTTAGTATTTTCACATACTTTTATCAGGTTTACATGTGTTGATCATCTTCCTGCCCACGTCCCCCTCCGCTCTCTTTCTCCTTCCTCGACTCCTCTCAGCCTCCCCAGTGTTCCGCTTAGATGTCACCCATGTTCTACTCCAAGTTGTGATGGCGTGAGTCTCGCTATTCCACTGCTGTAGCCACAGTTGTTATTATTATTATTATTACTGACATCTTTGTTGCTTGTAGTTTTACTTATCATTCCTCTGAATTTTTCTGTTTATCTACCTTTATTTTCCTCACATTTCCTAGTTAGCCAAGATGATTCAGTATTGACCGTAAAGATTTTTTTCTCTTCCTTGATCACATTTTTGGAAAAGCCAACACCTGGCCAGAGTACAGAGAATAAGGGACAGAAGAATGCTCAGCCACATCTGAATTACACTTCTACCGTAAAGCCCAGGGGCGATCATGAAAGGCGTGGTAGAAAGATTTTATTAGCTGGGCAGGGATGACACACACCTTTAATTCCAGCACTGGGGAGGCAGAGGCAGCAGATCTCTGTGAGTTTGAGGCCAGCATGGTCTACAGACCGAGTTCCAGGACAGGCTCCAAAGCCATACACAGAAACCCTGCCTCGTAAAACAAACAAACAAACAAACAAACAAACAAACCAAAAACCAACCAAACAAACAAACAAAAAGGATTTTATAAGCCAGAGGCAAGGGAGCAACAGAGCAAACCCATTTCTTCTGGGTGTGAGAGGACCATTGAACTCACAACAGGTGTGTTAACTAGAGTCAAATCAAGCCTATCAACTTTCTAGCAGGATGTAGTAAATGTCAGGAACCCCATCCTTTGCTGAAGAGTTTGCACAGTTTGTAGCTTCTGAGGGAGGGAGAGTCAATTTTCTTTATGGGTATAACTCTTGCTAAGTTGACCCTGGTCCCGTGGATGTCACCATCTAGAATTATATGGACAACAGAAATGAGAGTCACTCAAGTATTAGATAAAAACATTCAGAAAATAAGACAGGACGGTGGGGGTGGTATCAGGTGGGGGCTGACCTAGGAGGTGTCAAGGAAAGGGGTTGGCGATTAATATGATCAAGACACACTGTGTGAAATTTTCAAAGAATGTATTAATACTGCTCAAATAAATTAACACACTTTAAAGGAGTCCTTACTCAATTACCCTATTTATCTTTGTTACAGTTGAACCATTCTTTCTGAAGAAGGTAAGACTGAAAAGAGGCACACACACAGTAGTAATTCTCCATGAATTTCATGACAGATCATGAAGAAATCCTGTCTTGGTCTGGGTTGTGGGGTGGCGCTGCCTTCAGGGTCGCTGCATGCATGAAGCTGTAACCAAACCACCTTTCCTCTCCTTCATTTTCCCTAGCCATCAACCAGGAATCGTTAAGTCTTGAATCACATTTCATAATTGAAGGGGGAAGGCAAGGCACCACACTCACTGAATCAGAGAAAGCACTACTAGGGAAGTCACCCTTTCCAAATGGAGTGACAAAATGTCTGGCACACTTCCGAGGTTAGCCACATCTGTTGTATCAATAAATAGAGACATACGAGTGAAGCTCCCAACATCACTTAGACACTGTAGATTTCTCAGTTCAGTGGTTTTGACGCTGACACAGACAGACTTCCTGTGAAAGTGCAGTGAGATGCACGTCTGGAGATTGGCGTCTACTGCAGACCAGTGTCTGTGCAGACTGGTATTGTTCATGGGACTAGCATGGGCCAGGCTTTTAATTCTTTCTGGAATAATTTCCCTCATCTTGCTGAAGGCTTCATATTCTCTTGTTAATGAACTGCAACTGTTTATAACTATTATTGTCTGCCTAATGGTGGATTGGGAGTACGTTTTGCAAAAGGACCATTTGCTTTCTGTTGCATTTCAAACTCTACAGGGTACTTAGGTGACATGTCTGTCACTTCAAATGTATTAGTATTGAAATTGTAGCACTTCACAATTGAAGTGTATTACACACTCGAGATACAGTAAACTACTGTATTTGAATTGAATCACACAATCATAGATATTAGAGCCAGAAAACTCCTATTAGGTTATCATGTCCATCCACTGCCATTTGGCATTGTTATTTACAACTTATTGTTGCATCTACAGCTAAATGGCTCAAGCAATAGACTTCTACCACGGTGCAAGAGCATTTTCCTTTCTTTCCTCTTTTATTGTCTAAAGGACTTGCTCATCATAACATTTCTTTTCTGATATTCACCTGAAATTTATTTTTTGCTCAATTTCACTCCAATGTTGCCACACCCCAGTCTTCATTCCTTAATCTTTCTTCTGTTTCATCTCTCTTTATAGTGTCAGTATTTTGAAAATGGGACCATTTAAAGATCATACTTTAAACTTTGAAATTGTGATTTCATTCTTGACCAAATTATGTAGTACCTTTTTAGGTTAGCTTCCTCAAGAAATGAAGACTGAGACGCATAGCAGTACAACTAAGACTTGCTGAAAACTGGACGAGGAAGGGGAGTGGGGAAGAGAAAGGAGCTATTGGAAATGAAGATCAAACCAATTCCCTTTGTGAAAATGAACCTCAATCCTCATGTGGGTGGGCGCTGATGATTTACACAGATGTGCCTCAAAGAAAAAAAAGAGATCAAGGTACTTAATACTCACTGTAGCCAGTCCGTGGCAGGTTGCTTTTAGGAGTGGTTTATTTCCTGACACTTCTGGCTGTCTTCCATGGGGGCTAACTGGGCTATAAAAGTCCATAGAAGAGGTTTTCAGAGCACAGAACATTAGATATTTTTATAAACATTTTACATTTACTCTAAAAATATACTTTAATATGCTACCAATGGTAAGATTGAGAGGTGTGGTTAGGATATTGGCTCTTCAAAAAGTTGTTATCTGTTTTTATAATGCTTATACTTTTTTGCTAAGTAAGTAATTACTTTGTCATGATTACAGGCTTTTTGTTACATGGTATTAGATGCAATTCAGAGGTTTTCCTTTGTTTTATAATAAAACAATATTTAATTAAAAAGGATGCATGCTGTTATTCTTAGCTATGCTTGCTCCTCTAGGCTTGTCTAAACTAAGAAGATATTTATTCAAGACAAAAGTAACACATTTTCGGCAGTAACGTTTAACTTTTGTAGAAAACTTACAAACAGCAACATAAAAGTATGCGTATGTTTTGAGTCATGTATACATACGTGTGTTGGTGTTTGAGAAGTGCCCCTAAAAGTATAGATTTTTCTGCCACATTAACATAGCACAGTTTGTACAATGGCTGCTTGCCAAGTGATAAGATTCTGTCTTCTGAAATTATTTACAAAAATCTTATGTTTCCTTTTCCCCCTCTATTTTTTTTTCACTATACCGGTCTTTTGTGTATATATTGCAGCTTCCAGCTCCATGTTTTCATGGAATTCCTAAGTGTGCAAACACGTGGGCCTCTGCATTGGTAGCTGCTTCTTAGTCCATTTCTGAGCTTCATTCCTCCAGGAAAACCTCCTATTTCATGTGAAGAATGAAGCTTCAGCCCACTCTTCAGATGCAAGGCTGCATTTTCACAATGCATTGCTTGATGCTGCAGTTGTGAAGTACAAAAAATTGAACTAAATTTTATTTATCTGTCTATATTTGCCAAAAAAAAGTCACACATTTTAGGTGAAATGTTTCCAGAGCATCACACTGTATATAATTGTATAAAACTCGATATTCAGTAACAACTTAATAAACATATACATGCAAACCATTCCTCATATTTTTAAAACATTTATTTATGTGTACAATGTTCTACCTGCATGTATGCCTCCAGGCTAGAAGATTGCACTAGATCTCATTACAGATGGTTGTGAGCCATCATATGGTTGCTGGGAATTGAACTCAGACCTTTGGAAGAGCAGGCTGTGCTTTTAACCACTGAACCATCTCTCCAGCTCTTATTTCTTATATTTTAGGAATTACTTTTACTTGACTTTACAGTTGTTTGATAAAGCATCAAGGAATCATTATTTTCCCTTTTATTAAAGATAGATATTTTTCTCATGCAATATATCTTGATTAGCATTTCCTCTCCCTCTACTCATCCCAGTTCCATCCCCCTATGTTGTCCAGAACCATTCCCTTTATCATTAAAAAATAACAGGCTTCTAAGAGATAACAACAAAGCAAAACAAAATAAGATACAATAAAAACCATCTCATCGAAGTTGGAAAGTATTGTTTTATACTTGCCTGTATACTTGGAGTATATACTTTACACTCACATATATACTTAGAAAGTTAAAGCACTTGGGCTGGCAAAATCCCACTACCAGGCATGATAAATCATTCTAAATGGTTGATCAGAGTCCAAGTATCTTCTTAAACGACATAAGATATTTATATAGCCTTCAGTGGCTTCTCTAGGGGTTGAGGTTGGGGCCCTATTGTTGAAGACATTACAGAGTCAGGACACAAGACTCAGATGACTTGATCTCGATCTGATGTGAAAGCCTCTTTTCTATTATTCAGCCTTCATGGTACTAGGAAATACTAAGCAAGCTGCCAAGAGAAGAAAGCAGCTAACAGTTTTACCCAGCGGCAACATCTATGAAGCACAAATGTGATCTCATGGCAAGATATCCAGAGAGGTCACTCACATGTCGGTAGTTACCAAGAGCTGTCAACTGGAGGGAAATCATGCCTGGCGATCTTCCTGGAATGAGTGAGGTCATGGATGTTAGAAAAGAGCCTACTACTACTGCTACTTTGCTGAACCAGCATAATTCCTCACTACACTCTAAATCTTACCCTTACACCCACAGTAGGTGCACCTTTCTCCCTCATCAAAGAAGGGCATTTTTGTAGTAAATGGAGACCATCACAGAAAAAATACAACTGGATACAGTACAGAGATCCATGGGCCATTGGGAGCCCAGGCTCAATGGATACATCTATAGCTCCTAAGACCCAGAATAGCAGGAAGTCCACTGTAATATGGTCATTTCCTTTACCTGCTGAGTTATCTTGTTGGTCCTAGATCCTATTCTTCCTATAATAAATTTCTTGTTCACTTTGAACCTCTATATTGTTATGTTGAAGCTAGTTACAACTAGAGCATTTGTCTGGTTTCTAAGCTCCCAGTAGACTCTAAGCAACAAACTACAAAGTGAAGGTGGCTAAATACTTTCACAATTGAAGAGAGTTGATTTTGCTCAGTACAGGTGCAGTGTTCAGAATCTCCAGAATACCAGCTCCTCAAGATTTCATTGCTATAAATGCTTATTTACTAGGTTTGAATAGAATCCTAGCAATTTACACTTTGAAAAGTTTTCTGATGGCATGAGACTGTTGATACAGAGATCATATTTAAGAATCACAGGAGATTAAGACAGGAGATGAAAAAAAGAGAAGAAATACAGAAACTGTGAAGTTTGACTTATATCAGTGTGTAGAGGAAAATGAAATATAAATATAATATGACAGGACAATTAAATCTAGGGGAACTCATCCTATCCTCATGTGGTGATAATGCTGACAACAGACCAAACATCTGAAATTGTAAACAAGCCCTAGTTAAATGCTTTTCCTTTATAATAGCTGCTGTGGTTGTGGTGTCTCTACACAGCAATAGAACGTTGACTAAGACAGAAGCTGGTAAAGGGATTGAGACCCTGCTGTGACAGGCCTGCTTGTTGGTGGGATGTTAGGAAAGTGGCTGGATACCTAACTGGGGTTAATAGGCTACACTAGTAGGAACAGGGAAGACAGTAATGCTGAGAATGAGGTAGATTGTGATGACCTGCTCAAGAGATTTCAGAGGAGAGTAATATAAATAAATGGCCTAGAGATTGTCCTTGTGGTATTTTGGCAAAGAATATCTCTGCTTTTTGGGTTTGTTTGAAAATGTCTCCCTGAAGTTAAATCAAAGAGTTTTGGGTTAAGGGAATTGATAGAGGTTTCAAAACAGCCTAATATTGACCGTGTCACATGGTTATTAGTGGCCAGTCCTGTGCAGATCTAGCAAGCTGAGCAAGGAAAAATACAAAATGTATAGATTGAGGAGAAAAGGTGTGCCAAGAGGAGCAATGGAATACAATTCTGTGCTCAAGTAGTTGAACAGATTTTTAAAAAGCCTGATGCTAACTAGAATTAAGTGAGTGGTGACCTCAGGACAAGACCCCACCTAGCTAAGCTTCTAACATTTGAAAAGGAATTAAAGAAAAGCTTAGGTGGTGAAGGAAACCCCTGAAAACACAAAACTGATGCAGATGTAATAGAAAGGAGGGGCCGTGTTCCATCTTCAGCTAGCAGAAGAATTGGGCAGCTTCAGATGTGGTTCTGGCATTAGAGTCAGGGATGTAAGACACGGGTTGTGGAATATTTATCCACGATTAAGGAAGTCCACTGGGGCCAGGCATGTGTCAGAGGTGTCCCTGCATGGCGGCCCAGAGAAGCCATTGTGTGGAGCAGTGGAGGTGAAGCCTGGATTGCATTGGAGACCCCAAGATGTTGGAGATGTCAGAATGGTGGGAACCTGCCAGGAAAGCTGCAGATCTAGTGTGGAACCAACCCTCGAGAAAGAAGTGTGTCGCAGTTAACAAAGCTGAAAGGTGTTGGAGTTCCAAAGGGCATTTTGACATGGAGATGCACTTTGAAGTCCTTCAATGGGCTTTGAAAAGTTGGGTCGTTCATTTAGTGTAATATTTCCTCAACATGCTCCCTTTTCTCCCTTTTGGAGTTGCAAATATATATTCTGTGCCATTTTATGTTGGAGATGTGTGGTCTGCTTTTTTATTTTGATTTTACAGGAGATAACAGTTAAGAGATTGCCATTTATCTCAGAAGGGACTGTACTTTGGATTTTTAAACAATGTTGAGATTATTATAGACTATGGGGACTATGCATTTTTTTAGGAAAAAAAATTGTTATAAGGCTACAAGCCTATGGGAGCCAGGGTGTGCGATGTGGTGGTTTAAATAAGAATGATTCCCCATAGGCTTATCTGTTTGAATGCTTGGCCATTCTGCAGTGGTGCTAACTGAGGGACATTAGGCGGTGTGGCTTCATTGGAGGAATTTCAAACAGCCCGAGCCAGACCCAGTGTCTCTCTCTTCCTGCTGCGTGTAGATCCAGATGCAGAGCTCTTAGCTCCATCTCCAGCACCACATCTGCCTGGGTGACACCATGCTTCCAGACATTCTGATGATAGACTAAACCTCTGAAGCTGTAAGAAATTCCCAATTAAGTGCATTTCCTTGGTTATGGTAGCAGTAGAATATTAAGGTACCACATCAGGAAATTTTAAGTTTATCACTTTTTCTACAGTAAATCTATGGTCAAAGAGTCAATTGATCCTGGCTCATCAATAAAATATGTGCATTGGCATTTCTCAAATAGTAAAGATGACTCAAAGATATATCAAATCCATGTACTCTAGCTAATAAGATAGAGGTAACTTAGATAAAAATCTTTGCTTTCTGTAGAGCTTACCTATCAAAGAGATGGCTTGCCTTAGTATGCCGTATGGTGGGCAGGACTAAGGCTGCCCCAAATGTTCACATTCCATTCTCTGGGACTGGTGATCTTGACTATCCGGGGCAAACGCTTTGTTTGCGTCTGTGGTTGACTTGGATCATATTAAAGGGAGTATCGTTTTGTATTGTCAATGGGGGCACTTAACGCAGCGACAAGAACCTCCACATTGTAATAAGATGAAGGAAGTACGCTACATGCCAGTGAAAGGAAGGAATGCTGACAGTCTGAGGGAGTAGAAAGAGGAAAGGGATCCTTTGCGCAGCCCTCAGAAGCAACTGGCCCGCTGACAACACGGATGTACGTTCTTCATTCTCATCTCAGCCACTTTCTCACCAGAGCTGAAGCAGAATACTGCTGGGTTACTTAAAAGCGTTAAACGTGTGATAAGTTTTTACAATGCTAGTGAAAAAAATCAATATTTCCTGTCTTAGTTACTTTTCTATTGCCACGGCGATACATCATAATCAGGGCAACATGTGAAAGAAAGCATTTAATTGCGCCTGGCGGGGGGCATCTTGCAGTTTCAGAGGTGGCCATCGCAGATGGGAGCATGGCCGCAGGCAGGTTGGTGTGGCGCTGGAGCACTGGCTGACACCTCACATCTAGAGGTACACTCGGAGGCAGAGAAAGACACTTGGGAACAGAGTAGGGGTTTGAAACTTCCGAGCCCATCCATCCCTAGTGATGAACCCCTCCCAACAAGCTCCCGGTCCTTTCTACACAGTTCCATAAACTGAGGCCCAAGCATTCAAGCATTCCTGCCATGAAGGCCATTCTCATTCAAACCACTGCATCCCTGACCCTAAAGATTTTCCTTTATCTCTTGAGCAGTGCGACTCTCATCTCTGCGTTCCTTAAGCCTTGTTGTCTTCTGTGTCTTCATACAGAACATGGTAATATGGGGGAGCTGGTAGAATCTGCTATAGGAAAAATACGATATAGTTAAATCAAAAAGACTTCGTATGGTTGGCTAGGGAGTTTAAGTGGTTAGGCTTTTGTGTTTTACTTGGTTGCTTGCTCAGCTAAACCAAGTGGATTCCCGGGATCATTAAACCAAGGAGTGACCAACTCCAATCTTAAAGGTTGCATGGGAAGGATTTCCGGCTTTGTGAGCCAACAGGCAAAATCGAGACTATTGAAAAAGCTCTTTTATTTTTATAACAGAAAAATACTCCTATATGTGTTTTATTGTGAGATTATGTTTTTATAACACATGCACATCAGAATTTCCTTATTTTTCTAGTTGGGGTAGGTAATATAATTTTATGCTGATACCGTCACATTAAGTTGCAGATATTTACTGTCCTCGGTGTTTCTTGACTTGTATTCATAAATCCTGCTAAATTGGCTTTAGTCTTCTCTGGTTTCATTATTACCCTCTAGAGCCATCTCATCCACACCATCGCTATTTGCGTGGATCTCTGTGTTGAGGCTTCTATTTTATTTAAGTTTGTTAGTTGTCATTGATACTTCTTATATAGGTTTTTGTTTGCATATTTGCTTATTTATTTATTTGGTCTTTCTGAGATTACATCTTTCAACGTAGCCTTGGGTCACTGAAGCTCATTATGTGGACAAGGCTGCCCTTGGATTTAGAGATCTGCGTGCTCTGCCTTCTCAACTACAGGGATGAAGGTTTGTGCCACCATGCCTGTCTTTATTTAGTTTTAGATTAACATACTTTAAATGCAATTTTCTTTGAATTATTTTTCACTCACTACAATATACAGTGAGGCCTATTTTCATGAATCCAGCTATGGGAAACACGGTAATATTAGGCTTTAAGCATACATTCATTTCGATTCAGATAAGTAATTCAGAATGCTTTTCTCAAGAGAATATATAGACATATATGCAAACTTATATGTGCCATTAAAATGTATACTTCTGTAATAATTCACCACCAGTGAATTTAAAGGATATTTTATTTATATTTAAAGGATATTTTAAATAAATTTACTAAATTATTTGAATTGCAGAGTTCATAGTTTTGTAATGTGTGTTCTATAATTGTTTAATTTTGCTCTTGCAACCCCCTGAAAAATATTGTGTATGATTCAGAGCACAATCTTAAAATAATTTTTTGAGTCATTTATACTACCATTCATGCACTGATCAGTTGCTAGGAATATCACTATGAGAAAGTTGAGGTATACAGGGTATAACAAGTACCCCTCTTAAGAATTAACCTGCATGAGAATGTGTTTGGAAACTGCAAGCTAAAGTAGCTTAAAAATAAGCCATGCTATATTCTAAAAAGGTTGCAGCTATATATTCACATGTATATATATGTACATGGATATGTGAATAATAATTAAAGAAGAAGCCATCAGTTTGAAAGA
Organism: Cricetiscus sungorus; assembly: GCA_030556225.1. NCBI lineage: Eukaryota > Metazoa > Chordata > Mammalia > Rodentia > Cricetidae > Cricetiscus > Cricetiscus sungorus. Next base: position 3,865,290 of record JANBXA010000727.1, on the reverse strand, counting down.
TAGTAGAGGGGAACAGACTCAAGTGGGGCCATAGGAGGTTTGGAAAGGATATAATACAGTACACATGCATAGGATTCTCAAAAAGTTTAAATGTAAGTCAAAGGAATAATAAAGGCTTTAGAGATAGAACACACAATGATGTTTTCTTGGGGCTGAGAAGAAGGGAAAATGAAGAGTCCAGCCATTTGAGCAGCACACACCTAAAATTCCAATTTAAGAAAGGAAGATAATAATAACTGAAAGGAATTGTCTCACAGAAAAGCAGTCTGTATATAAGGCATTATGGATTTATAAATCTGTGTCATGAATTTGTCTTCTGCACGCACTTTCTCCCAGTCCTCCCTCCCTCTCATCCTCCGTCCTCTGCCACTGACCTCACGCCTGACCTGTGCTAGAGAGTGACTGTCATACTTACTAGGTGTCATTATTTCACGTGAACCATAACATATTTTGAAACTCTATTTACCTTTTACTTCTTTTTAATAATTGGAAGCAAATTCTTACAAGGTTCTTATAAATAAAAAAATAAGCATGTGTATATTAGTGATATATGTAGCGTAGCTTGAGTACACAACAGATCTACACGAGCAGATTCTATTTTATTTTTTTTTCCTAGTTTATATAAGGCAGCCACAGTGTGCCCCAGGTGGCTGATGCCTGAAGAGGGACAGGAAAAACCAACAAAGGGGCAGGAAGCTAAGGTGACAGAAAGGAGCTTAACTACCTTGGGAAACATTTTCTCTGCCTTAGACTTTCAACCACACTCTAAGCTGAAAACATCCCTTACATTTTAATTTACTAGAATTTAGATTGGCTTTTGTCCAATAAAGCACTTTAGGATGTAAAAGATTACTCTAGTCCCGAGGAGAAGTAAGAATTAATTTCTAATAAATTCTGCCTAAAGAGTTTCTCCTTCCATTTTGAAAATATGTTAAATACAGCTATATTTTAATTAAGCTTGTAAAAGTGGCTGTCTTGTTAGCTTTTAACTCATATTTATTCTTTTATTTCTGTTTGCTCCTACACATCATCCACTAGAATAGTCTTCTAGCTGAGTTTTTGGGTCCTTTATGTTATTACCACACCCTCTATGCTTCACTAATCTTTATGCAATACTACCTTGTTGTGTTTCTTTTGAGCTCCCATGTAATGAACCTCAGGTCTGGTTCCTCTTCCACCTTTCTCGGGAAATAGAACTCAAATATAGCAGCTTATATCAAGACTGTTGCAGTCCTCTTTGTGAAATCTATGCACTGGTCTCCATTCCTTTGTCATGATGACTTTGTCTCCTACGTGTGTCTTGATTTTGTTCACGTATACCGCTGAGATAATGTATAATACAGTTATCCTTGCTTCAGAAACCACAGAAGACAGCCAAATAGTGCACATTAACCTTGATGTTTATCACAAATGTGTCCTTATATTTTGCTAAATGTAGCTGAAAAAAAAAAAAGATAGTTTGTCTATCTCCAAATTTCATTCCCTTCCTGTGTTGATTAAAGTGGATTTCTTTGATTCCTTTAATGCTTGCTATGAACAACTCTGGGTCTTAGCCAACAGGGTACTAACTGGGTGTCTGTGTCTTTTTAATTTTCTTTCCAAATTTGTATTGGGCTGAGTCTACCTACCTTTTCTTCTCTAGCCACGATGGCTTTTTCTGGGTTGCAGGTTCCCATATAAAGAAGGCCTCATCAGAACTGATGTCATTTACATGAGCATTGCTTATCTGTCCTATACCTTTTTAAAACCAAATTCTTTAATATCGTTTTCTTTAACCATTCTCTATGTCAGTTGTCTACCATTGCTCCCGTGCCAGCATGTATCTCTTCTTCCTTTTTCTCATAGTTATAATTTTGTATTTGCTTATGTGATTATTTTATATTTCACTAGATTATAAACTCCACAAAGAAAGGTATTATTTTTCTTTTGCGGTTAATACTAACAACGTATTTTGAAGGGAGAGAAGTGGGCCATTGTTTAAGGTAGAATAAATTCCAATTCTCTTTGCTAGCCTTTTAAGTTTGTTCACAACCCACTGCTCACATTTGAAAGGGAGGTCACAGTAGATGTGTTTGTGCTCCCTTTGGATGTCAAACACAGCTTTCTTAGGCTGAAGGCAACATTTGAACATCATGCCCTCAGAAGATAAAAATGGAAAAAGCTACATTTCTGAGAATGCCCTGTATGCTTCAGGAGTTTAGAGATGATTCTCAAGAAAACAAAAGGACAGCATCAATTTTCAATATAGGATGACTAAAACATTCTATGAACCCAAAATGTTCCAGATGGCATTGAAGGAATGGTTGTTCTTATCTACCTCAATAGTAACCGAAAAAAAATTGCTCAGTAATTTATATTTTAATATTTCTGCAGCAATTAAAATGTTATGAATTCTAGTTCTTGCACATAATAATGAATCATACTGAGGTTTTCTTTACATTTAATAATATCTTAACAGTGTGCTCTGATGGTCAGGGATTGAGATTTTTCTTAGTTGAAGAGATAAGAGTTTACACGAACAAAATCCCCCTATAAAATATTGCTCAAAGAAACATCATTTTGTGTGGGTAGAATTTAGAGGTGTTTATAAGACATTTAGTACTGGAAGAGTCAGAGCTGGAACTAATTTCATGGATGAAACTAATTTCATAGAGGTATGTTACCAGTAGGTTTTTCCCTGTTGGCCTGGTCCCACCGCCTCACCCCAAATAATACACTAGACTCTGTATTTGATATAATTATGTTGGCCAGTTACAAGTTTCTTATCAGCTAGCTCTGTCTTAAATATTAACACATTTTTATTAATCTAAGTATTTCTACGTGGTCTTATCTTACCAGAGAGAGGGGCTGGCATTCTTCTCTCTCTCTGTCCTCCATCTTCAATTTCCTCCCTATTACTTCCTCTCTCCTCCTCGTCTCCTAGTCCCTCCTATCTTGCTTTTCTATTGGCCAACAGTGCTTTATTTATTAACCAATTAGAGAAACATATGTACATAATGACATCTCCCATCAGAGGTAGATATAAGCAATAGAATGTCTTTCACAATGGGGTGAAAGAAAACTTCAGAATAAGTTGCATCACAAATATTTTGGTTGATTGAATGGAAGAAATGGGATGTGGCAAGCTAGTAATCCATGCATATGTGTTTCACCACATTTTGAGAATAGTTAGAGAACTGGTGACCCCTTGTCAGCTCTAACAAATGTTCCCACTGGGGCCTACATGTTTCAGTCTTTCAGTCTTGATCTTTGTTTTTATTCTCTACTCTTTTTTTAAAAAATCAAATTGGAGTGTTTTCTCAAATTAAAAAGAATGGAAGGCACATAGCAAAAGTTGGTCAGTTTTCTTCCAGAATACTCTTTTTCCTTAAAACAAAGTCATGAGTTCATGATAAATTTTACAAATGGATTCTGTAAACACACGATATGCTCAGTAAGATAATAAACTATTAGACGAATAAAACATTAGGTTTAAATATATTTTTTAACTTTAATGTCATAGCAGTATGAAAATGTATTGAGTTGCCTTTTTATCTTTTGACTTTTTAAAAATATTATTTTATTTTATTTTTGAGATTATAATTATTAACATTTCTCCTTTCCCTTCCCTCTGTCCAAAATCTCCCATACTCCACTCTTCCCTCTCTTTTAAATTCATAGCCCCTTTTATCATTAATTATTTTGCATGAATATGTGTATGTTATATATACATATTTCTAAATATTACCTACTTTATAGTTGTATGAATGTTTTCAGAAAGGAGTGGTAGGCATTGTCCAACCAATTGGTGTAGAGTTCGCGGGGAAAGATTTTCTCTTTCAATCCCAGATTTCCTCACTTGCCTGTAGTTCTTCGTGTAGGTTTGAGGCTCCGTGGATTTTTGGCGTGCAGTTTGACATACTCATTGTTGTCATCCTTGTTCAGCTCATACATGGACAGTTGTTTTGATGAGAATTTACAGATAGGGCTTCTGACATTAGTAGGTAGACATACTCATGGCGAAGATGTGATCCTCTGGCTCTAACAATATTTCTGCCCCTTCTTCCATAATGTTCCCTGAGCCTTAGGGATGAGAGTGTTTTGCAGATTCATCTCTTGGCAACGGGCTTGGTAGGTCTGCATTTTGATTGGCTGTGATTTTCTGTAGTGCTATTTTCTATTGCAAAGAGAAGTTTCTCTGATGAGGGGTAGAGGCCACACTTATCTGTGGGTATAAGGACAAATGTCTATAGATTGTTGTTAGGGATTATGCTGGTTTAATAAATTAGTGCTTGTAGATTCTACTATGATGACTATGATTTCACTAGCACTGAGTAGTTAGCTAGTGTCTTAGGGCTACTGTTGCTGTGAAGAAACACCATGAGTAAAACAAGTTGAAGAGGAAAGAGTTTATTTGCTTTACTCTTCCATATCACAGTTCATCATCAAAGGAAGTCAGGGCAGGAACTCAAACTGGGATGGCGGCTGGAGTCAGAAGCTGATGCAGAGGCCATGGAGGTGGTATGTTGATTACTGACTTGTTCAACATGACTTGCTTGGCCTGTTTCCTTATAGAAGTCAGGACCTCCATCTCTTTGATATTACCACTCACAATTTTGGCTGAGATATCCCTATCAACTACTAATTATGAAAATGTCATATAACTGGATATTATGGAACCACTTTCTCAACTGAAGTATATATATATATATATATATATATATATATATATGTATATATATATATGACATTACATTAGCCAGCACAGCTAGGTTTCTAGTATCAGACATGCTTTCTCTTCATTGAATGGGCTAGTACATTTAGAGCATTGCTGGTTACCACCAAGTTAGATATGCTACTAATTCAACCCCAGGGTTATCATGCTATGCCATTCATTGATGTGATTTCCAGGTATCATAACTGTGGAAGGCTGTTGGATGCCATACCACCTTAGCAGCTTGCATTGTGACTTCTGGTAGTATGAAAGCTAATACTCAGGGATGCAGCCTTCAGGTCAACTCCTGTTCAGGGCCATTGGTGTATGGTATCATTTTGCTCTTAACCTAACAAGTTCAACATGTCTGCTCATCTGTGGCTTAGTAACATAACTAAGAGCATTATTCCAAAAGTAACGAAGAATTTAGGAGATGATGCCCAAGGTTTTTGATGATTGGTAGGTAAGAGGGTGACAAACCTCTCTGAATTTCAGAAAGATTCATTCATTGTCAGTCAAAATTTGCCATGACAGATTTTAGCCACTCTATTATTTCTAGAGAGAGTAGACGTTGCTTCCCACAGATTTTTTTTTGTAGAAGCTAATAGAGGGACTCAAATTAGGCTTTAATAAGCAAATGATTAGAAGAATAGTGAGTATGCTACTATCTGACACAAATTTTAGTCTCCTTCCTTCCTAATGGAGTGAAGGTTCCCAGGAGAGAACATAAATATTATACCAGAGTAGGCCAATTTTGCCACATTAAACCTATCAAAAATAAGTGGTATACCTGTTCTCTTAGCTTTAAATTTTTGATGCAATCTTGGATTCATTTTTATTTAAATTTGAATATGAATGCCATGGTATTTTGAAAGAAAAGGTAAACATAATATTCTCAAACAGAAACACCATATGAAAGAAGCTGTCAAGAACCCATACAAATCTAAAGTGAACTTGGAAGTTTAAGGCATTATTTGTGCTTTGAAAAATGAAAACACTAGAAAAATTGACTATAAAAGATACTAAAATACAGTTAAAATAAAGCATAGAAGATCTTCTCTACTGGAGAATAATGCTTTTAATATCAATCATATTATAACTTAGATAGAAAAACTGGGGAAAGTTTCACATTTTCTAAGGAAATTGCAGCATATTTTATGTAGAGTTTGTTTTTCGTTGGGAACTTCATACATGAGCACTCCATCTACATTAGTCCCTCGCTTCCTGTCCACCTCCAATTTCTCCCGTGTTCCCCCTCTCAAATTCATGACCTCTTATTCTTTAATTGCCATTGTTTTTAAAGATTATTTAAAAACATAATGATCTGTCTCTCCATCCATCCACATGTCTATGCAACCTACTGGTTTGTTTTACTTTTTTGTGTATGTATGTGTCTAAGTATATGCCATGTGTGTGCAGATGCTCTTGTAAGTCAGGAGAAGGCAGCTGGTTTCTGGGACCTTTCAGGTGATTGTGAGCTGCCCAATGTGAGTGCTGGCAACTGAATTCCATTCCTACAGAAGAGAAGTGATTCCTAAGAAATCCTTCTATGTTTACCTTACATCTTAAAAATATCTTTCCATGAAAATAGTCCTTGAGTCAATTTTCTAGTTTAGCACTCATTTTACCCTATGTGTACTTACATAAGTGGCTCTGTTTTACAGTTTAAAATTAATCAAGGTAGAATAGAGCAAAAAAACTAGAAGACAAATAAGACATATCAAGTGCATCACCAAGCTCAATAAACAAGTATGTAGTAACTTGGTAAGTGTTATTAAATGGACCAGAATGGCTCTGCAAAGCCCAAGATGACAGCCCTCAGATGATCTTTGCGTTCTTGGGCTTCACTTAGTCAATGACAAACGTTCATCAGAGAAGTCCGAGTCTACTGACATCCTCCACACATAACTGTGAGAGAGTACAAGACATCGACTTCGGCATATGGTGGCAGTGTTAATTACTGCTGGATGGGAAAACCACCGTAATGGCTGAATTCTCCCACTGAGTTTACGAGGGGGATAAAAATAAGAAGAGGGGCAGATGAAGTACAAGAGGGGCAGAGTCTCATAAGCTGTGCATTTATAGACCACTTCAATGCGAAGGCTTTCTCACAAGTTCTTATTTGATACCTTTCATAGTCCCCATGAGATAAAAAAAATGCAGGTGTAGGGTATTATTTCCATTTCATGGTTGAGACAACTGAAAAGTGAAGAGATTAAGGGAACTGCCTCGGGTCAAACAATTTCTTAAGTGACAGCCAGAGACTAGGGAACACTTCTTCTATTTCCTTTGCGGAGCACTCAGCTGAGTACCAGCACATTGACACTAGATCATTAGTACACAGCCCCCGATCGCCCCTTTGTTTCAGTATGACATTTCTTGAACATCTTGAATACTGTTCATCCTGTACCAAGAGAAAAATACACACACAGGTACTCACCCACGCACCCACGTACATACTCACAGACACAGCTTGCATGTGATATGAGATCCAAAGAGTCCATCCTAATACCAGGCAAGACTGTTCTGAACAGTTAACTCTCACACCCACAGCTGTGGGTGGAGATTCAAAGATAACACATCGAGTTGTGAAATTGGCTTTCTGACTGGGTCAGTTTAGTTCCATATTGGCTCAGGACTCATCCCCAAGGAGCCCTGGTGACAAGCTCAGAGTTGCTGCTTTCTAGATTAGAAAGCTGCCCTCTATGTCAAGGTCTAGAACCAAGGCAATACATGGCATATCACATTCTGCCTTTTGAAATCAGCAGCCTGGGTGCCATATGTTTTATATTAATTTACTATAGCCGTGTTAGAAATATCCTTACAAAAGCAATCAAAAAAGAAAAAAAGAGGATTATTTTCTTCAAAATGTCAGTTTGCAGATCACCACTCAGATGTCAAATGGTAGAAATTTGAAGTAGCTGACAACGTTTCATTCACAATCAAAGCAGAGAGCAATGAACTCATACATGCATGAGCTTGGGTGACTCTTTCCTTGGGTGGTTCCGGGTTACATCCCCTCAGCAATTAGAGCTAGCCCTCATGCTACATGCATGGGATTCTCTGTTAAAGGATATCTGATATATGTTATTATATAATTCGAAATGCGTTTGTTTTCACAAACTGCTGTAGAAAGCAATGCTCTATCCGTTGGCTATAATGGCAGCCTTGTGGCTATATAACTTTCTTTATCTGGAATACTTTCCAATTTCTACATTAGGTTAAAAACATATTTCACAAGATTTAACACAGTAAACTTTATCAACGTCTTTACTATTTTCAAAGTATGAATGTGAGGTGGGTTATACTTTCATGACAGTCTGTGTGCCTAGAATGCCACAGACCCTGGTTCCACACCTAGCATTGTTGTTACGGCAGGTTTCCCCGCCAGCTGCCGCTAGTTCTGCCGCCATAGTCCCACAGCCACGTGTGCCCCAAATAACACTCAGAGACTCTGTATATAATACAATCCTGTTGGCCAATTACCATTATTGTTTATGGGCTAGCTCTGCCTTAATTATCAACCCATCTCTACTTATCTAAGTATTTCCACGTGGTCCTCTTATCAGGGAGCCGCGGCAGGCGTCCTGCTTCTTCCCTGGGCTACATCTTGACTCCTCCTTCCCACTTCCTCTTTCCTTCTCCTAGTCTCCTAGCCCCGCCTATCTAGTTTTCTATTGGCCACAGGCTTTATTAATTACTATGAGAAACATATATACAGAATAACATCTCCCAACACATTGTAAAATAAAGACAAGTCATACAATAAAAAGTATGAAAGTATATTTAACCAGCAAATCACTTGACTTAAGCTACTTTATCCTTGCTAAAGAGGGTAATCCAGCATACCTAAAGTTATTTAATACTTAATTTTAACTTGTGATAACTAAAACACTTGCTCCTCTCTGAGTGGAGAAGTGTCCTGCCAGGGTAAAGAAAATCAGAAAGCTGATCCTGTGTCCCAGCCCCTGACTCAAGACAGGTGAGCTGTACCATCCTGTATTCTTAGACCTTCACTGTCCATTCTAATTTTTCTATCTCATCTCCATTCTCTCCTATGACACTTCATGGAAAATAAGAACAAAGAGACTATGCCCTGTCTCATAAACACGTGAAAGGAGAAAATATTTGACGTGTTTTAATTTATGGTATCCAGAGATGGTGAACCTTTGAACTTCTTGCATCATCAAACTGAACTTCTGAACTCTTTTTGGAAGCCCTGTAAACCTCAAAGAGAAAGACGCATGAAATCGCCTTCCAGAGGCTCCCTCCGTGTCTACATAAGGCACACACTTGACTGAAGAGCAAAAGTGCATTGACATAAAAATTGATTTGAAATGGACAGGTCTAAGTATTTTCTGGCCCTTTCCATAAGATAGGTTTCTTTTCTTTAGCCTCACATTTCACTAGTGAAAGTTGGGATGTAATATATCCCTTTGGAATTTGGTGGAGGCTTTTGGGAATTGCACAGGCTGACCCCGTATGAAATACATAAAGGGCTTTGGGCTTCTCAGAGATCTCCATGTAAATGCAATTATCTCATGGCTTTGCTGCAGGCACTGTACCATGTGTCCAATGTCACTGGCCTTATTGCTTGCTGTGGAGACTTGTTTGGCATTTATAATAGGCTGCTGAAGTGAGTGTACATTTGACATCCTTCAAATCCTTGCTTAAGTCCTGTCTCACGGAGACTCAGAGGGTCATGAACAGTTTTATTCACACTTCTTTATGTTTCCAGATTCATAGTAAAGTGCTCCTTGCCCTGAGGCTGACCTTTAACTTCAAAGCTGAAATTATTACATGACTCAAAACAGCTAAACTGATATTGCAATGAGCCGAAGTAACAGCTTTCAAGTATGGAGGGGAAATTTAAAAACAATGCTACTTAAGATTACATATGTATATGACTCTATATTTAATAAATGGAAAATTGTTACATATATACTAGCAAATACAGAGTATTAGAAACAAGAATATAGCAGAGAGGTCATACTTACAACATTTTGTATATTTAAGCTTAATAACTATGAGTATTTTCTAAATGGAGACAGCAAAATAAGTCCAATGACATGAATGATAAACTCATGAGTAGATGTTGATGTATTTCTTTACATGATTATATTAGTTATTAGTAGATATATGATTATGGTGGATTACCTACATTGAATCTAACATTATTAAATCTTTGCTTAAGCATTGAAAATGAATTTCTCCTAACAAATGTAATATTGCCTACCTTGAGAGTATTAGAATTTTCCAGCCACTCTCTGTACAAAGAAACAAGATGTATTGCGGTTTAATAAGGGTCAGCATAAACAAATTGGCCAAAAAGATGTTTATTAAGGCAGAAACAACTCACAACACAGACAGATGAACACAGCAGTTAAAACTGGATGCTCCTCTCTTCGTGTCCCACCAGAAAGGGGGCACTCTCCGCCTCCTTCAGAGACCAAGCCCCATAGGTCACTTCTGCCCCTGGCTCCAACCCTCAATGGGTGTGGTCAGTGCCACAGAAGCAGACACAGTGAATATCCCACTACAATTCCCCTTTTAGTCTAAAGAAAAGATTTAAGCTTGATACAAAACTATATACAAAACAGTGAATAACAAGTGTGCTCTAAGAAAAGGAAAATCGAGAACAAAACCACAAACATACCTAGTCCTAGGGTGAAGGCATAAGGGAGTTTACCATAGAGTTGTCCTAAGCTGGAAAGCTTAAGTCTAGTACCTAATATATCTAAGTAGGAAGAGAGAATAATACTTAAGATAGTTTAATCTACAACCTCATCAAGACCTGAGAAGGAAAATAACGATACTAGGGTAGACAGGAAGTGCGGATGGGCAACTTCCAAAATGTGCAGCGAGGACAGAAACAGCAAGCTACCTGGACAGTCCCCCAAGGTCTCAGAGCAATGTTGGTACAGCCAGTTTTGGCTAAGGCCAGGAGTATTTGACAGACCACAACAAAAGCAGGGAGGTAGAAAGGCTGTCTTACCCTGACTTGGCAAGGTCCAGCAGTCTTCTATGTTTGTCTCCTGCAAGCACATAGGACAGCATGTCCAGATCAATGGTCAAGGTGGGGGCAGTTCCTTGCCCAAGAGGCCATGGCCAAAGTGAGGATGAACTCCAGAAGGAGCAACAACAGTGTCCAACATACTTTTGGGGAAGTACATGGTGCTGTCAGGAGCAACAGTGTCTCATGTCAATGGAGTACTAATATAAAAACATTTAAATGCCATGTTCTGCAGGTCTATGAAGTGATTGAAGATTAAGCATCTATGTCTGACTAATCTCATAGGTAAAGGAAACACGGGTGAGGATAATCTGTAATACTCAGGAACTAAGCTAAAAAAAACCTGAATAAAACTTCCTTGAGTAAAGCAAGGATAAATACCTAAACAATATAACTATGTACATATATATATATACACACATGTAAATTCCTAAAGTAGAGGTAGAATAAAAAGTAAAAATGTCTAAATAAGAGGTAGAGCTCTAAAGGCAGCAAGACAAATATCCCAAATTGTATCAATGTACAAAATGTCTTGAACACAAGCAAAAGTATGCATACATAGAATATGGCAAGTATAATGTGCATAAAACATCATAAATGGAAAGATTTCACACAATAAAGCCCTGTTGGCCAATAGGGAACTAGATAGGGGGGGGCTAGGAGACTGGGAGGAGGAAAGAGGAAGTAGTTAGGAGGAGTCAGGATGTAGAGCCTAGAGGAATCAAGATGCCGGGGCCGCTGCTCTCCGGTAAGATGAGCCACGTGGAAATACTTAGAATAGTAGAAATGGGTTAATAATTAAGACAGATCTAGCCCATTAACAATAATGGTAGCTGGCCCACAGGATTGTATCAAATACAAAGTCTCTGCGTGTTATTTGGGGCTGGTGCGCCAGACCAGCGGCGGGAGGGTTGGCGCAAAACATACCAGCTACAAAGATGAATATTGGTCAGTGTCTTTCCAGTGCTAGATATATGGTTAGATGTGAAGTAGACAAGAGTCACTGTATGTCATTCATGTTAATCCGAAAGAATTAGTGCATGTACAAAATTCACTGGAAGTAATGGGAGATAAGTCATGGAGTTATGTAGCATGTATGTTTCCGCCAGCCCGCCAGTCTGGGCCCACAGCCGCGCCAGCCCCCAATAACACTCAGAGATTCTGTATTTAATACAATCCTGTTGGCCAGTTATCATTATTGTTTATGGGATAGCTCTGCCTTAATTATTAACCCATTTCTACTTTTCTAAGTATGTCCACGTGGTCGTCTTATCGAGGAGCCGAGGCAAGCGTCCTGCTTCTTCCCTGGACTACATCTCGACTCCTCCCTACTGCTTCCTCTTTCCTCCTTGACTCCTAGCCCCGCCTATCTTGCTATCTCATTGGCCACACGTCTTTATTAACCAGTATGAGAAACATATATACAGAGTAACATCTCCCATCAGAGTTACTATATTTTGTATTGAATTATTATTATATTTGCTGCTATTGTCAAATATGAATTTGATAAGCTAATGATTTAATTATTAAATATTATTTTAATTTTAATGTCAATTATTGCAAATAATTTTACAGTAATAAACCACAATGAATGTAATGTTGTTCTAGGCCATAATCATACAAGAATAACAAAGTAGCTCATCTAGTAGACTCCAGTCAGAGAACCCTGGAATAATTCATGGCAGTGCATCTCTTTATATACTCAGAGAAATAGTTCTCTATTTTATGACAAGTTCACTACTGACTTAATATTAGAACAGGATTGTTGTCTCTGAACAAGATTTTGCATCTCAAGTTCAACAGGTAGTATTTCCCAGGGATATTTTTCTCCTCTCTGTTTTTGTGAAACTAAGATGGCACATCCACTATTTTCCTAAAACCTTACAAAATAAACAACAAATAAATTTGAATGCCATTTCTGATACTAGTATTCGTGGAATTTATGTTCAATTTCAGAATGACTCATTCAGTTGACTAACTTAAATTTCAAGACTACTAGCTTAGTTAAGATGACAGAATTGTTATGCACATAGAACACACAGATCACCTCTCAGATATTAACTAACACATTGTTTTTCCAAGTGGCCACAAGCTCTACTAATGAAAAATGGGTTAAATGGCAATATATAATCATATATATATATATATATATATGTATGTATATATATATGTGTGTGTGTGTGTGTATATATGTGTGTGTGTGTCTGTATATATGTGTGTATATATATATACATAATTGTGTCTCTTCCTATGAGTTGTATGTACAATATAATGATGATTATTCCAATCCCTTACTCCAATTCATTAAATATATATATATATATATATATATATATATATATATATATAAAGAGAGAGAGAGAGACAGACAGACATATAGTCATTGATAGAAGATAGATGGATAGATAAATAGAGACAGACAGACAGATAGGTGTGAAACGGCAAAGTTGCATGGACAAATACCAGTTCTGGAATCAGAGAGAAACCCTAGGCCTTGTTCAGTATTCATGTTCAAGTTACCACAGGTGCCTGTGGTTAAGCAGATACTAGAATGAGAGAACTGTAGTCATGTAATAAACGTAACGTCACTGCCTCTAAAGAGCACCAAGGAGGTGGGGAGGGAGCTCTTGTCTTTTCCGATACCTTCCCCTGTCAGTTGCCATGCTGAAAGAGGTTTGGAGTTTTCCAGCGAACCCAGACTTTCTGTTTGTTTGATTTTTCTTCAGTGTGTCTTCAGGTGTTTAGTCCAAATACATCATCGATGTCTACAGACGTGGCTATCCGTAATGTAATTACTCGGCACCAGAAAAATGGTGACTCCAAAGACTTCTCTTGATCAGTTGACTTACTTAAATTTCAAGTCTCTTATCCCAGTCAAGAGCATGGAAAGACAAGAGAGCTGGGTCCTGATCACCCTGAGCGTGGTCGTGTTGAATCCCCCTGAAGACGGTAATGGAAAAAGTTTTGTTTTGATTTCTTTTTAATTCTAAGGTTTTTTTTTAATCTTTAAAAGTAATAATTTAACAATAACATTTCCAGCCTTGGAATAATAAGATCTTAGTTATTGCTAGACAAAAGTCACGCTGAATATCAACACTGTCTCTTTTCCTCCATGTTTTTATATTTGTATGCAGCATTTGTCAGCATGGCAGCCTTGGACGATGATAAAGTGCGTTTTTCTGCTTGGGTGGTTAGCCCTTCCATTTTTACAAGTGACAAAATAAAAATCTGCTGAAGAGTGAACATGCTGCTTTCACTATGCCATCTCAGCCCTGCGGGTCATTTTATTATAAAAATGTAAAAATCCAGTCAATTTTATTTAATCAGCTGAAAAGGAAAAGTGTTTCCAGGTCATTAATCAAGTGCTCCTTCTCTGTGGGACTTGTCTCTTCAGAAACTACCGTATGAATCATTAATAAAGCTGGCAAGACTTCTTTTTTTTTTGCCAGCAGGATTTTAAGAAACATGGATGTTATTAATATAACAGAAGTAAAGTAATTTTAGAACAACAAATACAGATTTCCGTAGCCATTGGCTACGAAACAGTACCTATGTTATTAAAAGCATTAATTCTTTACTTTCTAAACATTTAATTGTTAGAAATGTTGGGAAATGTTCAGCTGTTTAGATTGTATATGATTATATATTCCGTAATTACATGTTTTCTTGAATGCTACCTAACCTTATATTTACAGCAAACTTTTATTATATGAATTGATCAAAACATAATGAGACAGTGGGAAGAGATAATTACTACTGGATCTATAATAATAATAATGATAGTAATTAAACACAGCAAACTGCATTCATATAACGTCAAGCTTGTGCTTAAACCCTTAAAAGCAAGGAGTGAAACAGAACCTTGAAATTCCCTCCTGACTCTTGCCTCTCTTGTTGATACTGGGTCATGGGGCTCTCTTTTGAAAAGTAGTCTTGACTGTTTTGAAGGACTTTTGGTGCTTAACTGGTGACTACTAAGCTCATCACAGATGATGTTTTAGTTGAAACTATTCTTTTTAGGAAAAACTAACAAATAGTGGAGAAGCAGAAGATGAATCATGACTCTAACAGGTTTTGAATTCCTGTTCTATGACAGGAGCAATAGACATCAAAATCTTACAGCTTCATAAAAAATCACATAGCCTGTCAAATTGCGACTTACTTGTGGGAATTAAATATCACAAGGGCACCATCTTCAAATTTCCTCACTAGCAGTATAGAACCTCCACTCAATAATATACAGGAAGTTGGTGTTATTGGTAGTCTACAAAAGATAACCTTTACTTTATATCAGACTAGGTTTCAAGATCTACCATAGATGCATTTGTAAACAAATTTGTATTCAAATTCCCAGAGGTTTATTTAAAAAAAAATGTAGATGACACATTCCTCTCATTATGCGATTGTTAGTCAACAATTATATATATATATATGCATATATATATGCTTTATTCATGTGCAGCCTTGTGTCAAACATATATGAATGTACTTCTTTTACCATCTTAAAATCAGGTTTAATTTTTAATTATTATATATAATACACATGAAATTCTCATTTAAAAACTCACCATATACATAGACGTATGTATATGGAGGACATACACACATCTCACAAACATGCATTCACATAGACCTTCAAAGAACTCAAACTAATCAGAACATCCTTTACAATGCAATCACAGTAATAAGAAAATCCATCTTAGAACATTTTCATATGGGTTCTTTAAATAATTTTTTGCTTAAATCTAAAAAGTCAAAATTCATTCATATCTATTAAATATTATCACAATAATCAAACATTTGATGTGTGGATGAAATCACAGCTAAACCCAATTATGATAATTTACCTGAAACAAAGTATAAATTAAGTGTTCACCAGGCATTGGTGGCTCATGCCTTTAATCACATCATTCAGGAAGCAGAGGCACGTGGATCTCTGAGTGTTCGAGGCCAGC
Source organism: Cricetiscus sungorus (assembly GCA_030556225.1). Classification (NCBI taxonomy): domain Eukaryota; kingdom Metazoa; phylum Chordata; class Mammalia; order Rodentia; family Cricetidae; genus Cricetiscus; species Cricetiscus sungorus. The sequence continues at coordinate 3,849,629 of JANBXA010000727.1, read as the reverse complement.
CTTGTCTACAGATCTAGTTCCAGGACAGGCGCCAAAACAATACAGAGAAACTTTGTCTCAAACAAACAAACAAATAAATCAAATTTCCAAATGATGAAAATAAACACTGAGAGTAAAAGTAGTAAGGATCTCTCTCCAGTTGAGAAATGAAGGGAATGTCTAAAATATGTAGCATCCAATTTATGACGTTGTGGCATATAGAAATGTATGTAAGCCAGTCTTGAAACAAGAGGGGCCAGGAAATCTTTACTGAGCCTGATCATGATTAAACTGAGTCATAAGGGATGATAGACATTAGCTAGCAGAAATAAGGTGAGAAGTGGGAGGAGATAAACCCATAGATGGCTGTATATTTCAAAACACCAAAATAGGAAAAGCATAGTTTCATCAACAGATTCAAGCAGTAACCAAACTAAACATTTTGATGAGAGCACTGGGTATATATGGGCAAGAGCAAGCACTGCCATTATGTTCTCCTGTTTAACAGCCTGAAACTCCTGCTGGCCCAGCAAGTCCTCTGATGCCGAGCATATGTGTTTCCTGGAGAACTTCAAACACCTAGGATGTCATTAAGAAAGCACTGCACTCTTTGAAAGAACGCAGTGAACTTACACAGATAAAGCAGGTGCCTAGCTTGTAAGGAACAGGGTAAGATAGTTAAGTCTAGATTCTCCAGCAGGAGGTCAGATAACAACCAGCAATAAGCAAGATGGCCCTGGGTTTAGGTTTTATTATCCTAAAGCATTCATTTACATTAAACAATTTTAAAATCTGAAAATTTATTAGTTTTCCATTTTGTACATATCACCCTGGCAATTATGTAGGGAAAGAAATGTTTTCTCTAACCACAGCACATTGGAGCTGCACGTAAGGTATCATAGAGGGGGCTTCTGGGTTTCCAGAGACTCAGGAATGACAGAATAAACAGTAATGTGAGGGAACCTTGGCTGAGGCAGTCTCTGCCTCCCGTTGCATGTGTTCTGCAGACCTCTCCTCCCAGCCACATGACACTCTTGTTTAAATCTTTGGGCTAATGAGAAGCTGGCTATGTTCATAATCATACTTCTTCTTGTTTATGGATTTTACATTATGACAAATTGAGTTGTTTGAGGGAGCTTTTATTCGCTGTGTCTGTTCGCAGTTGATTTCCTATATGCAATGTATTATCTGCCCCATAACAACTTTCAGCTATTGAACAGGACCAATTGCCATGGCAAAAGAATACTTAAGTTATTAACCTGGTTTATTTTGCCTCCCAACAGCTTACATTTCCTGTTTGTCTAAAATAAAAAGAAGGGTTTCAACCTTAGCATAGCAAAATATATCACACAACAGTTATCAAATAAGAATCACAGTTAACGATATTTACTCCGTTAACATTTAGTAAGATTTAAAGAAAATATTATATCATCTATCCTATCTTTGTGAGTCGAAAATACTATATGTAACTTATATTTAATCTTAACTAAGGAAAACTATAACCATAACTATCTGTCTTCAACTCCTTCAAAGACCACAGAAGGATATTACATAAACTCTAGAAATGACAGAGACAACTCACTGCCTGGTCAGTCACCTGAAGTTCTTCTGTAATGTTCCATCTTCAGCCCATAGGCCATAGTGTGTCTCCAGACTCCTCAGCAAAGCAGGAAACTTTAAACTGTCCACCTGTATTGGCAGTTTGTCAGTCATTTTTCTTTGTGTCCTGTAGACTGTCTGGCAGGCAGCATCTTCCATGAAGCAGGAATCCTGTAGCAATGTCCAACTTGCATCAGCAGTCACTTTTCTGTGGGTCCTGCACATCCAGTTTATACAGCATAAAGTCAAACAGTCCAGAAAAGCAGTACCTTGCCCAAATGGCTAGTCTTGCCATATTGGAAGCAAACTCCATAACACGTTTCTTCGATGTCCATCTTCCTTTTTGATGTAGTTGGAGTTACCAGGAGCAGTTGTGCCTCACTGTCAAGAAAAACCCTAAACCGTTTTAAATACCATATTTTTTAGGTCTTTGAAAGTTTTGAAGAATGCATATTCATCTCAAATATATCTCTGTGTATCTTGAAAACCTAACTAACTTAACTCTAAATTTTTACTATCATAGGTAATTATCTATAATCTGTACAAATTTATACATTATATTTCTTACTTAGATATATAAACACAATACCTAAATAAGAGGAGAAATATACTTAATCACAAAATTGACCTTAAAATTGTATCAATAAATGAAAATCCATTCCAAAGCAAAGTACTCATATCTATACCATAATCCCCTATTTACCTTTAAAAAGATTGGTTGTGGTTATAGCCATTTATAACCAACCCCATTTAAATGAAAACAAACATTTATAAACAATATATGGGAATTTGGGCATCGTTCTTTCTGAACTACTTTCTGCTGGTAGGGGGCACTGTCATGGGGATCCTAAGAAGATGCAGAAATCCTGGCTGTAGTCTGCAAGGCTGCATTGTCCCATTGACATTGCTTTAGGGGGTTTTGCTTGATCAAACCACATTAGTCTAGAAGCCTGGCTAGCTCAGTCGGTAGAGCATGAGACTTGTAATCTCAGGGTCATGGGTTCGAGCCCCATGTTAGGCGCCATATGTAGCGAGTATGTTTTCCCCTCTGGTCCCGCTGCCACGGCAGCCCCCAATAGCATGCTGAGACTCTGAATTTGATATAATGTTGTTGGCCAGTTACTAATTTCTTATTGGTTAGCTCTGTCTTCATGATTAACCCATTTCTACTAATCTAAGTATTTCTACGTGGCTCATCTTACCTGGGAGTGATGGTGCTCTCTCCAGGCTCTCCATGCTGACCATGCTGACTCCTCCTAACTCCTTCCTCTTTCCTCCTTGTCTCCTAGCCCTCCTATCTTCCTTTCCTATTGCTTTATTCATTAACCAGTATGAAAAACATATTTACAAAATAACATCTCCCATCAACCTTGTTTCATCTATTTTATCTCCAATCATTTTGAGTGGTACTATAGTCTGTGTGTAGGGCCTTACAGGTGATAGGTAAACACCATGCCACTTATGTATATCCCTAGCCTTATGTTTTTGACGTGATTGTTGTGTGCTCTAGCACTCTAGGAAATAAAAAGTGAAAATTAAAAAATAATTTGAAAAGTAGAAATCAATCAAAATGATTAAATCCAGTTAATATATAATATATAAGTCGCTGTAGAAACTACAAAGTGAAAGAATTGTGGAGGTCAGTCACCCGGGTCTACAGAGCTAGTTCTAGGACAGGTTCCAAAACAAACTCTGTCTTAAAAAACAAGGGGAGGGGAAAGAATTGTCACAAACTATTTAAAATGTTCTATATTTAATCACATACTTTGTGTACTACGAGGGCAGACAGAAGCAAGCAAATACAGATGAAGTTCTTTGAAACATAAACACTTTAAGCTCTATTTAGGCAACCTCATTTTTAAGGTATTGATTTAAAAATATCATAGGCGACCTGTAGGATACAAGGTTAATATAGCTAGAACTATATCTTTTGTATAAAATAGATATGGTAAGTAATCATGTTCTAACCTGCTAGTAGTATATTAGTATACTACTTTGAATTCATGTTGAAATACCTAATAACTTTTAATTCTTACAAAATGTCACCCATTTACCTAGAGAAATATATAAATACATACATACTCATATATAATTATATATACATATGTGTCCTAGGGACATAACTATTTTTGTTGGTGTGTCTGTGTATGTGTGTCTACATGTATGTGGGGATGAGAGGTGGTGAGAGGCTGATGTTATGGGTCCTCTTCAACATCCAGTTTAGTTTTAGAGGCAGAATCTCTAACTGAATGTGGAACTCACTGATTCGGCTAGACTGGTGCTCTAGCAAATCTCTACAATCTGTTTGTATTCACACTTCCTCAGCACTGAGGCATATGAGGGCACTGCATCTGCTTTGTCTTGTTTGTTTTAAAGATTTATATATTTAATTATGCAGTGCTCTGCCTGCATGTATGCCTGAGAGCCAGAAGAGGGCACCAGATCTCATTACAGATGCTTGTGCTGCGGGGACTTGAACTCGGAACCTCTGGGAGAACAGCCAGTGATCTTACTTGGTCTTTGGACCATCTCTCCAAACCCACAGCCTTCTTATGGGGGTGATGGAGAATGAACTCAGGCTTCCAGCTTGCACAAGCTCTTGAGTACACGCGCTATGTCCCCAGCCCCATACATATTGTACTCTTAAATTTGAAGTCAAAATCATAAACTCATGATTTTTCCCATGAATGTTGTGGGTCTTCATTTTTCTCCGCTGAGTAGTCATGGTGTCAGTGAGCACCCTTCACGCCTAGATTTTAGCATCTGAATACTGTTTGCCTGCTGTGGCAGTGAGTCAAGCAGATCCCTGTGGCTCCAGGACCAGCAAGTCTTGTCTACCCAGTAAATTCAAGGCTAGGACTCTCCTCTCCCATCTCTGGTAGCTCCTGCTTTCTGCATTAAATAAGAAAGGTTAGATTCTAGATGACAGAGAGAAAAGTCAAATTCCAAGTGAGCGCATCTCATCCAGTCTCTGCAAACTTCCTTCAAATCCTGGAAACACCAGCAGGGCAAATGGTGATTTTTTTTTCTCCCTGACCATTTTTGAGAACCCTTTTGCCATCAGCTCTGATCCAGGATGTAGCAGCGTGAACCTACACGGGCCGTCTCGCACGCTTGAGATGATATGAACTCCATGATCGTCACAGCATTCTTCCTCAGCAGCATTCCGGGGTTGGGCATTTTGTCCTTTAATTTGTGGGCAAATGTTTGGCACTTTTGAAGGTTTCTGGGTTATTTCTCAACTTAAGAGGCCTCCCCTCAAATATTCCTGCTATAGTCAGAAGCATAACAACTCTTTCCGAGACTCCCGTGTCCTGTTGCTAAGAGACTTGGCCTCCACTAAGAGGCCTCTCCTCTGTTTTCTGTTGCATTTGAATCTTTGGAGCCAGTATTTCAGGAACTGACAGTTGCACCTATTTCATTCTCATCCTCTGTTTTGTAATCGGTACTACGGTTCCATTTCCAAAATCATTTGCATTCTTGCATGTGCAAGAGTCCTGTTTATGATTATTGATTGTCTCAATTTGTGCTTCCAGATCTCTGTCTCATTCCTCAGCATCCTACGGTGGTCCTTTTCCTCATTACATGCCTGACTGCAACAGTTAACACGTAAGAGCCAGCAGTTAACCAACACCGATTATCTGACATTAAAAATGTGAATTTATTAAAGAACAGTGATATGGTACTGTAACCTCATTAACTTTGATTGTCAATTATTAAGAGGGCATATTAGAGAAGAGTTAGTGTAACTGGGAGAGGTATTCCAGTCACCTACCATGCCTTTCCCAGTACTCACATCAGGAGTTAAGGCCCTGCGGACTCTTAGAACCACTGGAAGATAGATACCCCTGCTCCCCAGCACACTAATGATTAATTCCTTCGCTGTTCTCACAGGAAGTGATTTTAGTCAATCATGGCGGTTATTATTTAAGAAGTAAATGATACCTTTTCAACCCTGGTAAACTTTATAATTCATCATACTTGTCATAATCTGTATTTACAGATCATTTAAACAATAAGCAACAATGTCTTCTTCATAATGTAAGCTTTTATTTTGCTTTTAAAATAAATACTAGTTTATGTATCCATTTGTGCAAGTACCATTTGCCCCCCTCTGCTGTTAGTCCTGTGACAACAGCATGCAGGACTGTTCTTTAGGTGATTATACTCTGATGCGGAGAGAGCCAAACAAAAATTGTGAGCTTTTTCATATCCTGTTGAAAGCTATTTAGAAATACAAATTAACATCTAATGTGAAGATCTATAACTATGGGAGAGTAATGTACTGTAAATGTATGTTCTATTTTCTCAGCTTCTCTATGCTTCTGGCAGAGCAAAATGAAATTTGCATGCTGAGTTTCTTAAAGGTGGGCTGTATGGATTTATAGAATTGACATGTGAATTATATCATAAATAAAGTGTCCTGCAATTTAAATTATGGACAAATGGGGCATATAAAACAAGATAACCATTCATTTTAATCATTTAAAAATAATTATGTTTTAATTAAATCCTTTCTTGGCTTATTTTCTACTGGGCAAAACACAACTGACTTATCATTCATGGGCTTCCAGGTCTCTTGACTCAGCTTCTGATGACCCTAATATGAGCTGGATGGTTTGTTCTTTTTTGGGTGAAGGAGGTGCAAATTTCCAATAAAGACAAGTTTCAATGTTCTGTTTGTTTGTCATTATTGGCTCTTAATGGGTATAACTTATAAATAGCAAATCATTAATATGCTGAGTATTTTAAAGAGCTTTTAAAGCCACTTGAGAGTGGCATAAGGAAGTTCTTGATTTTTTGCTGTGATAAAGGTGGAATATTGGTTGTGGGCATATTGTAAGAGGTACTGCTTTTTCATGGCCTCTCTGCATATGGAGGTTGTCCTTTCTCAAAGAAGAGTTGGAAGCTCTGATTTCCAGTCTGTATAGAGATAGACACATTTTCTAACAATTTTGATATTACTAGCAAAATTTAATGCCTTTAACAATGTTGGGGAACTAAGATTTGAGGAGCTGTACAGTTTACAAGTGGTTTCATATACGAGTATTGTACGAGTGTGTTCAGATATAAATGTCTAGTATAAAAATCAATTATGCTTTGTTCAATGCTAGATGATGCAATCATGACCATGTTAATTCTGAGGGTGAAGCTATTCTTTTGCATATGATCATTATAGATGTAGGCTAAGGGTGCTCTATCAAATTTGTCTTTTGTCTTAGGAAATACTTGGGAGTTCTTAGGGATTCACAATATTTTATACAACATGAATGTTGATTTCTGAGCAACTTAAAATTTCTAAGCTTCCTGGGTGTCTGATTTTGACATGGGAATACAATCTTGAAATACACAAGAACACTCTTAAGCTCAGGATGGTGTCCTGGGGTTTGATAATTTTACCTTTAATTTCTTACAGATATTTACTTTCTGTTCTCACAAGCTTAGGACAATTTACCATGGTTTCAATATCTACTTTCCTTACATTATCTTTGCTCTATTTTGATTAATTCTCTGAACATACCAAGAGGAGTTCAATGAGACATATAACTGCTTACGTCACCCCCTCCCCCACCCCATCCTCCTAATTGACCTTCCCTAATCAAAATCTCTTTATGGCCTTTTATTGTTATTAGAACACTTTCCAAATCCCACCATGCATGGCCTAATATCTGCTCTGACCCTGGTCTTCAATTCTTTGTGATTATCATGTGTATGCCCCACCCCATTACCACCTCCTCTCTGTGTCTTTGCTCAGCAACACTGGACTTGCTTTAAGTGCTGCTTGAGATTTGCACATCATATATCTTATGTTTGGTATTCTCTTATGGATTCCTTTTCTAATTCATTCTCACTAATCTGTACCCCATGCCTGTTGCGGTAGGTTTCCCGCCGGCTGCCGCTGGTTCTGCCGCCATTGTCCTGCAACCACGTGTGCCCCAAATAACACTCAGGAGACTCTATATTTGATATAATCCTGTCGGCCAGTTACCATTATTGTTTATGGACTAGCTCTGTCTTAATTATTAACCCATTTCTACTTATCTAAGTATTTCCACGTGGTCGTCTTATCGGGGAGCCGCGGCTGGCGTCCTGCTCCTTCCCTGGGCTACATCTCGACTCCACCCTACTACTTCCTCTTTCCTCCTTCTGGGCGCCTAGCCCCGCCTATCTTGTTTCCTATTGGCCACAGGGCTTTATTAACCAGTATGAGAAACATATATACAGAATAACATCTCCCATCACATGCCCTCTTTTTTTTTTTTTTTTTTTTTTTTTTTAATTTTTGGTATGGCATTATTTCAGGTATCTTTGTTTGATTCCTCTAAATTTACTTTGTAGCTGAGGATGACCTTGAAATTGAGAGAGGTCATTCCCTACCTTCCAAGTTCTGGGATTACAGAAGTTTGTTACCATATTTGGTTGAAATGGTGGTGGTGGGATGGAGCTCAGCCTTGTGAATGCTAGGTGGACACTATCAGCAACGGGCAAATTTGCCTTAGAGTGTATACTTCTTATCAACTATTGTGGCTGTTCAGCTCCCATGCCTCCTGTAATACTGAAGCTCATATTCTATGGAAGAGGAACCATGTTTTTACGCCACGTTTATACACATCATTCTTGTGTATGCTTTGTTTCTGGTGTAAATTATGATCAAACAGGTCAAGTTACTTGTCTTTTACTATGCAGTTTTGTGGCAGAGCAAGACAGTACGAACATTTCCCCAGCTTGTATTCTTGCGGAGGACATTTCAAATTAATTAGAATTTGATTTCCTTTCTGGGGAATACCTTGGGAAATTACCCACCTCTATTCTAGGAACCCAAGGTCAACATTACCAGGTAACTTAGCTTCTGTTAAACTTGCTTGTGTAAAACTTCCTCCTGTTAGACATCAGAACATAGTTTTAGCCTTTAAAATACACTTCTCAAATACCTAGTGTAGTTCAGCTGACTGGAATAAAGACTTTCAACTTGTCTGTGTCTGAGTGGTGATCTTTGCTGGGCTCCAGTAACAGTTTATAAATAAAATTGAAGCAGATTTTGTCTGGTTCTAAACTTACTGTAGCTTAGTTCCCCTCTGTCTCCATTCTCCCTACTTCCCCCTTCCCTCACTCCAAGAATAAGATAATAGAATAGCAGAACTAATACTAACATCTTGATATATTACATTTATTAGCTTATGGGGAGATCACCTAATATAAATTGGGAATTAGAATAAGAGTGTATATGTGTGACGGAGCAGCCTATGAAATGATTTAGTGTTATGATAAATATTGGGGTTAAAACAGGTCATCAGTAGATGTTCATCCCCTTTCTGTTCATGCAAACAGTAGTTCCACAGCGCATTAGAACAAAGCTTTATGTTGTACATTGATAGGATGGGAAGACCACTAAAAATATGAGGGAAAAACTGAGAGAAAAGTCACTATAAAACAGTGTTGCAGAAACAAAAAATGAGGCTCATGAAAACCTAAGGAGGATATAATAACCTAAGCAGGAAGTCCAGTGAAAAGTCCAGAGTAAGATACCTCGAATTTGTCAATCCCTATGCCAATGATTATCTTGAAAAGATTTTTTTGTTGTTGTTGCTCTGGGAAGAATAGACTACAATTAAGTAAATGTGCTTTCTCAGTCAGAAGAGCTGGTGTAATAAAATATTGGAGACTGACTAACTGAAGAAAGATGTCTACCTCTCACAGCCGTGGACGCTGGGACTTCCGAAGTCAAAACGCCCACTCACTCATTCTGGGACGAATTCTCCAGACGTGCAGACACTTGCTTCCTCTTTTCATGTGGCCTTTCCCGGAGAGGGCATGTATGAGGAGGTTCCATTTCTTTTGTGGGCCTTCTTGCTCATAATGATGTGTCCTTACCATTTTCTTACACGGTGGAAAGGAAGAATGGAGGCATCCTGTCCATTAGTGTTCCGCACTCAAGAGCGAGTCACTCACAAAGACCTTGCATTCTGATCCTAGCACACAGGAAATTGCATTTCAGGGTGTGAAATTTCAAAGGGCAAAAAAGCATTTGGCTCCAATACTGGGAAGATTCTCTCCAAGCCTCCACCACTGGGCAGACTCTATCGTATCTGTTCTTTCTAATTTTCTTTTTATATCCAGCCTCACTTGTTCTCTTTTACTCGAATCTTGAGTACTTGGCGTTATCTAGATGGAAGATACAGTGAGTTTGACCACCCAAGCATCATTATTATTGTGATAAAGAAGAAAATGACTGAAAGAATAAGGAGACCTTTTCTCCAGTCGCCTGTACCACAAATTATTATTTACTGTCTCAAGTTAGCCCCATCCTTTTCCCCCCAGTTTCCACTACCTCTACCTCAGTTTGTTTGTTTGTTTGTTTTTTTGTTTTTATCACTGAGTCTGATCTCTGTATTGGCAAATTTAAAAATACATTTTTTTATTTCATGTGTGAACGTTTAGGTTGCATGCACATATATGCACAATGAACATGCCTGCTACTTGGGGAGGGCTCAGAAGATGATCAGTTCCCCAAGAACTGGAGTTCCACATGGTTGTGAGCTGCAGTGTGGGTTCTGGGAGCTTAATGTGGATCCTCCAGAAGAGCACAAATGCTCTTAACTGCTGAGCCCTTCTCCAGCCAAACAATGCATTCTTAAGGGAAAACCCAGGAAGGTAATGATCTACCCATACAAAGTAAGAAAGGAAAACACATATTGATTATTTAGTTTCCAAAAATTATGTCTGTTGGTTCAACTAGAACTTATTGCACACCCGCTCTTTATCAAACAGATGCAAGAAAAAAAAGTTGTGTTGAGCTGTGTTAGAGGTGGGTCAGGGTGGCTTCCAGCACAGCACAGCTAAAGGAGAGCATACGCAAAGTTGCATAAAGTCCTACTTGGGACATTAGAGCAGTGTTCATAAACAGTGTGGCTGTGTCTGGCCTTCATTAACTGCTATACTTCAAATAATTAAATATGTGTTTACAAAACAATTTTACCCAGCCATGAAATACATCTCACAGCTAACACGCTGTTCAGCAGAGTTCCCTGACATTACCACTGTATAATAAATACCCCCAATGTCGGTTCGTTGTAAGACTTTAGGAAGTATCTTTTCATTCGTAATTATCCTTTCCACGACAGACATATGCACAAGCGAACACACATACAAATGCACATGTATACAAACACACAAGTGATACACATGTACTTATATTCTTCAGATCTTTAACTTTCCCTGCCTATATGGCACGAGGTAGAAAGTAACATTATTTGGCAAATCTAAATCAATGTAGAGTTATTAGTAGTTATACCAACATATATACAAAGACCCAGCCAAATATTAACACAGTATTGCATTATGGACACGGATCAAAATAATTCTATAATCTGACACTATTATTTGCCAATGGTTTAAAAGTATGATTTCAGTGCACATGCATGTGTGTATGCCTGTATTTTTATGCATGCTGAAAAAGCAAGGAGTTAAAAAAAACATTGATTATCATTAGTCATGATTTTAACAGCAGCTCTTAAGGCTGATTATTCTTTGGACACCTTAGGATGTCAATCCTCTCCTCAGGCAGTCTGCTGTATACCAGGGAGCCAAGAGGAAATACCTTGATTATAAAGTTATCCAGGTTATTTTCAAATAATTGCAAGTAAACAGGAAGCAGTGAAGTGACATTCTCAAACATTAAAAAAAAGAAAGAAACCCGAAGTCCTATTGTTTCTGTGATTTCCAAAGTTACAGTAGCAATTACAGCTTGTTTATTCAAGGGCTGTTTCATTTCCATGGGCAAACTTTTGTCTCTGCTTGCTGAGAGTTAGCTTCTGCCATTGGCCTTGGCATGGGAAAATGCACCGCAGAGAGGCATGCATGCCATAAAATAGAGTGCACATTTCATTCCGGGTTATTCTACCCACCAAATCCGGCGTCTCTTGAAATAAGATGCACCTGCTGCTAAGGTCAGAAGGCTTAGATTTATAATGGTGGGAAAAAGCCTACAGAGTTTAATCTAAGTGATGGTTCACCATCTCCCCTATGTTTAGTGCCTGTCTGTGAGACGATATTGACATCACTGTCAGGAATGTGTGTTCATCTATGACAAGAAGACAGAGAATACAAAACTACATGGAAACACTGCGCTTAATTTTGACTATCTCATCATCAGAGGGAAGTGTACAATCTTCAGAAAAGAAATTTAGAGCTCGACAGGCATTATTAAGATTAAAACTTACCAAGGTATAGCATTTGAAGTGTTTAATCATAAAAGATACACTCTGCAGTCAAGGCATTTTAAAACATCTATATTTATATCACAACAGTTTCTAGTAGTCACCCTTGTTTTCTTAGTACCCAACAAACTTTTGACAATGAGAAGGACAAGATTAGGGGTATGGAGAACTATGTGGCTGGAGACTCAAATGCTACTGTACTTCTAGAGGTCCCTGTTACGGATCTCAGCTCTCACACGGCAGCTCACAAGTACCCGACTTGTTCCACAGGACTAAATGTCCTCTTCTTACCCCCGTAGACTTCTACACACACACAAAACACATACATATACTCAGGCACACACACACACATACATACATGAAATGGAAACAAATCTTTAAACAATTAAAGAACTAAAATTGCCAATTTTTGGAACATCTGTATAAGTCAGTGTTCTCAAATTTTCTAAATGATCCATTCATAACACCATAGAATTGTGCAGTGGTAAATAGAATACTCATTCAAAGTGAAAATTTAATGTAAAAATATTTGAACACAGTATACGTTTACTTTTTTATAGACTCAGACTCCACATAGACTATAACCATCAGAAATTAGCACAGGCTTAATTTTGTAGAGTATCAATTCCAAGTACCAGATTTCAAATTCTACCCTTGGAAATCTAGAAAACATATCAGTTGTGTGAGTCTTTGAAAGTTCCATTAGAATACATTTATAGCTATTGTCTATTTTGGAGGGGGAGTGAACATTTGAATTTGTAAGAAGGTCTTGTGGGAGAATGTAGACTCCTTTTGTTACCAACCGTAGAGTAAGGAAACTGATTATAAGGGAAAGGAGTGAGTATGCAACATTGCAAACTCTTGAGAATTTCTGTTGTCTAGAGGTGATGCTTGCCTCTGTTCTCAGCAATGGATTGCTCACTCATGGTAAGAGCATCATGATTGAATCTCATCGTTTCTCCTTCTGTTGCCCCCCTTCATTCACAGGAGGTCGCCATGTTTTGGTGTAAATCCTATGCACCTTTTTCTCCATCAGCCCCTCATTCAAATGATGAGAGGGGGGGGGGCTCGAGTGTCTGTCTCATTGCTAAAAGAAGTTTTCTAAAAAATCAATAGGAGATTACAATATGTTGGCGTAACACTTGAGTGCGTGGACTGATGTAAATGCACGGTTTAAGTCTCTGTTATTCTTCCTTTCAGTGTCCTGAAAAATGAATCTCGTCACAAGGAGGAATCAAATTAAGTTGGAAGAACAGGTAGAGGAGTCATATTTCATTTGATTAAATCTTTACAAAAACACTGCTGTCAACCGAAAAAAAAATTACTTAATTTCTCAAAAAAAATTTTTTTTTACTATTTTGTTGTAAAATAAAATACAAGGCAGAATATTTGTTAGAAGGTTGAATGGTTCCAGTTTTAACTACTGTCAAAGTATTATTTTTTCATGTTGTACCATTGATTTTATTTTTACTGCAGCGGAAGCATCGGTCTTGAGTTTTTCTTATCTCAGTTATTTTCTTTTTAAACCACTCCATTTTATCTCCTTCTTTGCATAGCAAGACGTCGTAAGAGGGAGGAAAATCCGTCTTCGTCCAAGTGCATGGAGGATCTGGGTGTGAGAAGTCCTGGAAGAGAAAGGGATGCCCCAGATCAGAACGCACTGGGGGTCTCCTGGGAAGGTCGGAAGCACCTAGTGTAATTAGCGGGGGGACACGACAGCAGCCATTATCTTCCCTTTGACAGAGCGGCTCACTGACCTGGCATGCTGGCAAATGGAGAGGAAAACTCTGCTAGGGATGTAAATCCCTCATACAGGTCCCCCATGAATATCTTGTCTCCCGGATTCAAGCCAGTGACCTGGAAAACAAGGTTCCTCCCCAATCAAAATGACAGGCAGAGCTGGTTTCCTGTTAGGAAGACTACGAACTGTGTAAAAAAAAAATTATGATTTCTGAGGGGGGAAAATGAGATGTCACACAGAGCAAAATATTACTTTCAAATGGTCCTCTGCAGTTCTTTTGAATGGCAGCTGTTAAGAATTCAATTGTATGTGTGACATGCTGGAATCCAGAATGGAAGTTCTGTTGGGGGCAGGAATGAATAGAAAATTTCAATTTAAATACTCATTTGAGAATATTTGAATATCTGTCATTCTTTGTAGCCTAAAGGTTAATTCTTGACAAAAAAATAATTTCCATTAGTAACACAAATTCTAACCTTGTCAAATCCTCTTATGCAATGCAGCAGTGTTGGAGGTCCTACTTCTGCAAAACTGTACTGTGAAGTATATAATCCTTGTGTGCAAATAATGCTTCACTCCAGAAGTTTCACCGATTTATCAGTTATTTGTCTGTGGAGATTAATTAAGACATGGTCCCTGTCACGGGTAATACCATGTATCATCAACGTTCGGTATGGAAAATGTCACAAATTATGAAAAATGCTGTGTGTACATTTCAATGGAAAAGATACCTAAAATGCATCCAGGAAACACAGCTCTGCTGCGGAAGTAATGTGCTTGATATTATTTATACATTGGAAACCACATCTGAATGTTCTGATTTAGTTTTCATACGAATGGATGATTCTATGATATTGTAACTGTCTTAGTAGAAGGGAGAAGACTAATAAAATAAAATTTAACACAGTTTGGAGAGTTCCCACCGCTGTGTCAGAACTCTCATCTGAGTAGTCACACTCAGAAATATTTTCTTTTTAAACAGGAAGACAGAACTTTAATGTCCTTTATTTTAAAAGAATTTTGTTATTGTGAAAATGTGAATGTTATTTTTAATCATCTGTTCATTCTTAAGGTTTCTTGTTTCCTAATTCATTCTGACAAAAAAGTTATAGCTATCTACGATGTGCAGAATACTTTTAATACATGCATGCACTACAAAATGAATTTCCCCTGCTACTCAACATTTGTATTGTGGTGAGAATCTTTAAAATCCTTCACTATTTTATGACAAAAAAAAAAAAACCAAGCAAACAAAAAAAAAACCCATTATTTTCAAAACTACAAAATTTCATCTGAATGGAAAAACTAAGTCAAAACCAAGTATTTCAGGAAGTGTAACTAAGAAAATCTATACAAGCACACACACACACAGAGAGAGAGAGAGAGAGAGAGAGAGAGAGAGAGAGAGAATACTTTGCCCTTGTTACAATGGTATAAACATTATATATATATACATATATATTTACATATATAATAGATTTTATTAGAAATGTGTTTGCTAATTGTATTTGGCAGATGAACCTGTACCCAGAGTTGAGAATCATATTCAAAACAATTTCCTATCTTATGGAAATGTTTGAGCCCTGCCATTGGCACAATGAATGGCTGCTCTGTCTGATGCTTTGGGTTTGTTAGAGCTCTTTGTGGAAGACTACAATTTAAATTTGCACACAGAGCTTAGACACAATGAATATGTTAATGAGCACCAGCCATGGATTGCACACTCAAATTATCATCAATTGTGCATGAAAATTTTCCAGGCTACTTGTTCTAAAAATAAGCACTAAATTATGCATCCAACTTAGATTTGGTTATAAAAATGTTTTTCACTAATAATTTCCAATGACAATTTTTGTGTGTGCAAATTATACATAGTGCTTGCGTATGGTAGCTTTTTATTTTATATTTTTACTGGATTAACATCAGCATATAAACATGGCACTCAGTGTCACAAAAGCGAAGGTATATTTCTTGTTACTTTTAAATTGTATACCCTAGGATGTTAAGATTCACCATTTTTAATGAAATTAATAATAAATATAAAACTGAAAGTAAGTATGATTTCCACTTTCTTCAGTGTCATGAAAATGTCCCTTCAACTTTAGAAAGTGTTGTTAAACATTCGTTTCAGTAACACTCTAATGATACTGTTTTTATAGGTTTGATAATTTTCAAGGAATTTTAAAAAGTCACTCTAGATTCATCACCTTGACTCCCTCGAATTGCTGAATCAAAAGATAAATTTGTGATTGCCAACACAGAAGGGTTTCATACTGAAGGAACACAAAAGCTAGATTTAGTATTTTCTACTGCAAGTTTATTAATTTTATTGATAAGTTCACTACTTGATTGTAGCTCAATAACAACTTTTAGTTGATTATACTGTGGTTCTTCATTCTTTCCAACTGGGTTCAGGTTAGAGACAATATGTCATATAGAGTGGGGATAAACAAGCCTGCATCTGAAAGAATCGTTTTATTGTGACTTCATTTAGGCATTTAAGAAAGTGTCTTGAACTTGGAAGAGTTAATTTCTGTCTTCTGTTTTCCATGACCAAATGATGAAGGAACTCTAGTAAGAGTATGCCTTACTGGACACACACACACACACACACACACACACACACACACACACACACACACACACACATATATATATAATATATATATATATATATATACAACACATGTTGATTGGAAGGGGTGCTGATTGGCTCCATTAAGCTGGAAAGGACCACAAAGAACCAAGGCTGAACTTATAGGCTTACTCATGGTTTAGGAGGCTCCAATACTGTTGTATAGTTGCTCAAAGTAACATTTGTGACTTTGGGGGCTTCTCAGTAAACATTTTGTAATTCAGATTATTTGCTAGCTTTCATTGTATTAAAATTATTATATTAAAATGGGGTATGGAGTATGCAGGTATAATTTAGTTATATGATGACAACTTACTATATAATAAAGACAATCTCTGTAATGGACTGAAGCCAAGTGTCTCCTATCCTGGTAGATGGGGACAGCCTTGACACTGCCCTGATGCATTTAAAAAGGAATCTCACCTGCTCACAGCATTGTTGTGCTTCAATTATGAAGAAGGCAGGTTCACCATCGGCATCATCTTTTAAATTATATACCCTAGGATGTTAAACTTGCATGCTCCTCTTCCCAAATTATGAGTATGAACCTTTCTTTCTGATTTTTTCTCCTTCCTTTTCCAACCCCCCTAGTAATGGTATCATTTATGATATATGCTCAACAAATCAACTTTCAAGTCAGCCTGTTCTATGCTATGCTTACCCTCCTCCCCCTGGATTAAAGCTAATTCCTAGGCTGCTGTCTTTGCCAAGGATTGTTTGCAAGGAACTGAAATCCATCCCGACTAATGTAGGCAAATGGGAATAGCCATTATCCAGAGACAAGAACAGAAATCATGTCCACACTATTCTGTGTAACCGAATGGAGAGGCCATCTAAAATAGTCTGTTTACCTTCTCCATCTGTTTTTGCTCTGCATGTAAAAAAGATGTCCATCTCCACTCCAATCTTTACCTGTAATATCCTCTTCCTGTTTTAGAGGATAACTCATCCTGATTTACTTTGCAAAAGTGACCTCTATGGTGTTTTACATATTAATTGTATATCACCTGGGTATTTGATTTTGATTGATCTTCTCTCTAAGTTTACCTAGGAAAAGCGTCTCAGAGAAATGAGCAAATGATAGCTTGGCATGCATTATGTGCATATCTCTAAAGTATCAACATGATTGAAAGATGTTCAAAGATGTGGCTTTAACTCTAGCTTTGTCATTTACCTACTTTAAGATTTATTTCCAAGGGCTCACGGGGGAAAATGATGACGACTAAATGTTTTACAAGCCTGGGACCTCATCAGAATCACTTGTGCTTGCCAGGTGGATAGGATGATAAAGAACAGTTGAGAGTGGTGTCCAGAAATACACACCCTTTTAAATATACATAGTTTCAGCCCAGTGGTGATGCTTATTTAGGAAACTGTGCTATCTCCACTATGGTGTTGTGAGACACTAATATTGTATGAGTGCCTTTTTTCTCAGGGGCAGGTCTATTTGAAATGGGATATGGATTGCCATGTTGAGTCAAACCAGATTGTCCTTGAGGTAAACTGACACATCTGCTGTGATTTTCTACAGCAGTTTAAAATAAGAGATACTGTGTTCCTCCTTACTAAGTACTATGTGCGTTAGGGAGCAGTCAGCACTCCCTTTCAACCACCAACTTTGAAGTTTTGTTCTATTAATCTGCTTCCACATTGTTAATTTTTACAATTACAATGTCTGTAAATTTTTCTTCCTTAAAAAAAAAAACTTTTTCAGTTTTGTGTCTAAAAAGACTGTACCAATATTATTTTTCTGAGATAAATTACAGTGACTCCAGATTTGTTTCCACAGTTTTCTTATGTGTTTCCTCCATATATTATGCCACTATTCACATTCTAATAACAAATTTGGCTTACTTTTGTATTTTTAATAACTGAATTTTAATTTTATTTGCATGTGGCAGGCCTAGGTTTTATTTATTTATGCGATATTTATCTACATGATAAATATCGATATTTATCTATGTGATATTTACCTATCCCTTGATGGCATGTAATGTCCTTTTGTATATATGTTTCTCTTATTGCTTGATGAATAAAACACTGCTTGGTCAGTAGCCAGGCAGGCAGTATAAGCCGGGCTACCAGAGGAGGCAGGTAGCCTGCCAGAAAGAGTCGCCATGTAGCCAAGGAAGGAGTAACAGGTCCAGACCCTTCTCTGGTAAGATAAGAACACGTGAAAATACTTAGATTAATAGAAATGGGTTAATAACTACGAGAGAGCTAGCCAATAAGAAGCCTGAGCCATCAGTCAAACAGTTTCTAATTAATGTAAGTCTCTGTGTCTTTATTTGGGGCTAATCAGTTGTGGGACGGACCTGGCTGGAAAAACCCCATCTACAATCACTGGGGTCTAAAATTATTGCCCGTAAAAAAAAAAAAAAAAATGAGAATTTGCCAAATGAGTAAAAACACATTGTAACATTAACAATCTGCACTATTTTCATCACCTGTGTGTGTGTGTGTGTGTGTGTGTGTGTGTGTGTGTGTGTGTGTGTGTGTGTGTGTGTGTGTGTGTGTGTGTGTGTGTGTGTGTATGCTCATATAAAATAACTTTGCCTATTTTCATTTATTTTTCAAAAAGCCAGTGAGAGGAAGTTCATGTGTCTTATTCCCTCTTTCCTCCAACATCAGAGATCTGGGCATACAATGAAATAAGTGGATCGAGGTCAGTGTGTTGGAAAGCAGCATAGACAGAATCTACATCTGACCTGACTTAAAAGCTCAAGGTCTCAACCGCAAAGATATATTCCCTCCAATGCTTTGCAGTCTGGAGTAAAGATTTGTTGGGCTGCTCTGGAGTCAAGGTCGCCAAATTATTCACAAAAAGAAGAGTAAGAAAGACATTTGCAGCTTGCCAATCAGAGCTCACACAAACCTAGATTTTGTGTCCTTGCCTCCCTTCTTTTTGCTTACATGGCTGTATTTATTATGAAGCTCTGGTCAAGGCGAAGTCACTGTCATTCTCATTTACACTGTGAAAATAAGGCAAAACCCTGCTATTCTGCTAGTGATAGCGTATGAAAACAACCAAGTCAGCCCATCAAACAAGCATACAGCCTGCCTGCCTCCACAGAATCATCATGGTTCCCTAGGCAGGGCCATGTATAGTAGCTAATACAAATATTTAACATTGTTGTGTCACAAATACATGAATGAACATCTATGCTACTGTTGATAGTCTCTGATGAATGGCCAGTTCCCACTCTTTAAAATAGTGTATAGTGCCCTTGTAACTGAGGCAGTCCTTCCTATTTTGATATTCCATTCATTCCTATTTCAATCTTTGTTATCTACCTGGGGTTTTAAGATGACAACAGCAGCAGGAACACTAGCAAAAGGTTACTTTGCATTATGAGTCTCATATGTTATCTTCTCTTTCTTAAAATGTCACAAATCCAAGGCTAGTGTTCAATCATAATGAAGGGCCTTGAAGCCTAGGGTGATCACACAACTCAGCATTAACGTGTAGCTAATAAATGGGAGGAATAAAATTCAAACGAAAGTACATCCTATTGGAAAAGTTACCTGTGACACTGGTAACTCCCCGGTCCTTTCATCACCATCCTGTCACAAGTTGTGCTGCATACTCCAGTATTTTTGGTGGAATCGTTTTTATCTAACTCACTTGACCTTCTGCTCACCATTCATAAATCAGACCAAGAGATAGTCTACTGAAAAGGCCTCCCTCTCTTACCCTCCACTGACAATTGACTCTTTTTCTTTCCATTATGCAATATTCTAATATTCTGTTTATATAACCGTGTTCAATTTTTGTCCAGAACACATTGTGTTTCTCCAAGGGTCAGACCAATGTGTCCTTAACTTCTGAAGTTTGTCAAATTGGCTACCTTGCCTTGGATACACATGAACTAGGAAGAAGAATAAATAACAAGCTCAATTGCCTGTGTCTTAAAAACACATTTTATCTTCAATCTAACAGGAGAGTTGGAAAATAAGATGAGGGTTAGGGTTCCATCTTCATTTACATTTGTTAAATATTTTTATAATAAATTAGTTCACACCATTTTTATCTTTTGTATCTTGCTGTGTTTTCTAATATATTTTTCATCCATTTATGAGAAAAAGGAATCTAGATCCTAGTCTGACTATATGTAAACATCACACACACACACACACACACACACACACACACTATGAACAAAGGAGGGAGGCTTTATTGGACCTTTAAATCTGAAATATGTGGGTATGTACTTTCTAAATACATTGATATTCTTCTATTTTAAAGTCGATAAAATAAAATTTAGATTTATTTATTTATGAGTGCTTTGCTCACATTTATGTCTGTGTAATAAATGTATATGTGTGCCTGGTGCCCTTGGAGGTGAGAAGATGTTGTTTGGTACTCTGGAACTTGAGTTATGGATGGTTATGAACCATGTGGGTACTAAGATTCAAACTCCTGTTCTCTGCCAGAACAAATGCTCTTATCTGCTGAGCCATCTCTCCATCCCTAAAAGACACAAATTTAGCAACAGTTTTAAAATAATACATTGATTGCTGGATTGCAGGTCAATATTTCAAACATTGACTATTCCTAACAGTGTCATTTAGAAGTATGTGTTTCTATCTCTGGATCCTTGTTATTGTCAGCTTTCATTTTTTAGACTCATTAATAAAGAATCGTTCTTTGCTCATCCCTGTCCCCTCATTCTTTGCTGCTAAGAGGTAAATGTAGTTCTAGAATGGAGATAAACAATTTCCTTTACTGCAGGTGCTTCATTCTGGGGACTTAAGAAAGTAGTTGACAGGAGTAATTGCTCTCATTACTCTGTGAGTAAGCACTCAGTTTGGTCTCTCTACACTGGCCCTGCCACATATCACGTTGCCTTTTCTCCCTTCTCTATCCTGGGAGAGACAATTACAATCATTTTACCAGCAGGCTGTTGGTTATGTCCAAAGTTTTCTATCACTTTCTTCTGGCTGTTGTCAGCATCTTAAGTTAGTGTTACCTTCCTTAAAATCCTGTTTGTTACCCATGGAAACAGGCCTTACCTCCAGACGAAGATATTTAGCATGACTATGATGTACATAAAAGGTAGGAGTGAGTTGCCCAGTGGGTCATTCCTCCCAACCACTGCAAAGAGGAACAATAACCTCAGAGTCACCTAGTAAAAAGAGGTCTTTCCAGTTCTGTGAGTTTCATCCTTTGGGGGTGCCAAGGGGATGTGTGCCAGAGCTGGGCAGGCCCCTTCTGGATGGGCAAATACAATTACCTACTCCCAGTGGATGCTGTTGAAGCTTTAGGTTCACTGACTTCTGCCCCCCTCAACATGGCAATCCCCATGCCAAGCCTTTGCCTTGCAGTGCTCATTACAGAGAACTGTCCCAGATAACTACAATTTCAAAATGCTTGGGTGAGTGTGTTCAGGGAAGTGGGGTCTCTATCAATTTCTTATTTCAAACGTGTGTGCCCAGCTGGAACATTTATCTCAGACTGATAAGCGAGCTTTGGCTTGTTTTCATCAACTCCCAATCAGCTTTGACATATCAATGTTCACACTACAACCCAGGCTCAAATTTGATCACATGTCTTTTACAAAAAGTGTGTCCAGCTGCCTAGGATTCCTCTAAACTCACAGGACTCGAATGTACTCCCATGGCTTTAAACGTAATAGCATTCATAAGGCTTGCTCTACACTAAGAGGGTTTGTAGCATTCTTGAACAGATGGACTTTTAAGTATTGCTCTGTGCTCTTCTCAGAAAGGTAACACAGAAAAGGGAAACTGTAGCTGTTCTTTTCAAAATTCACAAAGGGGTGTGCTAGCTTTTAGTCTGCTTCTTCCAGTGACAAAAAGAGACAATATAAGTTGTGCTTCTAGTACTTGGTTTTCTTTCCTTACCTAATTTTTAATTATCTATAGAGTAGCATGAAGATAGAAAACATTTTTTTAATTAAATTTGTCTTATTTTCGTAGAACTGTATTCCGATAAAGCTGCACACGACAGGCAAGAGGACATTAAAAAGCTGGCACCTGCTATTATGTTGGCATTTTTGATGAGGTTCAAAGATGGTTCTCTATGACCTGGAAAAATAAATCAAGGTCACCAACTGACTCATGCAAAGTCTTTTCAGCCATTCATATTAGAATGTAATTATAGCAAACTGATGTACAGGCCTGGAAGAGCTATAAGTCAGCCACATTGCTACATATGCATTGTGTGGGAAATAAATGAAAAGGGAAGAGAATTATCAGCCAAGGAAATTGCCTATATTATTTCCCGATGTTGCCAATGTAGCTAAAAGAGGTGTTGCTTGCTGTACTGTCCCCTTAATCATGAGTAATTTAAGTGCCATCCTTTGGAGGTACTCAAATTCTTTTACTCACTTTACTTTTGTTAAAATTCACTTTTTATTTTTTACTGTATTACTTGCACTTACTATAGAATCCCACTATCATGAAATAAAGGTTATTTCAGAACTGACATCTTTCTAGTTATAATTTTTAAAACATAAAAGCTTTGCCCCAAATACTCTGCAAAATTTATGCTGAGGTTTCCTTTGCAATTTTGTATTGCTGGAAGGTCCTTTTGCCATCTGTCTCAGGTTTAGATTCAGTGTCCATAAACTAGCTAGTAAGCCCAGTACACCAGAAAGTCTGGTGCACCAGCACCGGATGCATAGGTCTCAAAGGAAGGATGAAGGGTGGGGTTATGTGAGCTGTGCATACAGTGTCTTGTTTTCGCTATTGCTTCTCCTAGATGAAAGGGAAAAGAACTGATCAGCAAAGTCTCAGACAGATGCGTGAAGGAGCATAGTAATGGCAACGCTAGTTGAAGAAATACAGTAAGGAAGCTTATTCGGTCTTCTATTGGTATGAAGTGAGAGTCCTTCCCCAATGATTATTTGGAGGTAGCAAGCAAATTAACTAACTAACAAAACATTTTACAAATACTGACATGATGGTGAAACAGAGCTGTGGGAAATGAATGCTGTGATGGATGAAGATTTGTGTCTGACCAAGGACACAGGTAAACAGGGCTTCTCTCATTCCTTCCTAATTTAGTGTTCAGTTACTCAGTGGCAGAATGAAACACGTAAGCATATGGTGTTAAACACCGAGCACTCTAGAATCAAATCTCCTTTCACTGGCACTGGTAAAATATATAATAGAAAGCTATGTCCCATAACTATTTCAAAGAGAAAATTTATTTCAATAAACGCAGATTTTTCTAATCTCAAGCTGAGTATGTCCTACGACTGTCTCTTCAAGGTTTACAGGGGTCTGCTTTATCCAAGGTTCTGTCATATTTTCTCTACTTACTAAATATTACTAAAATTTGAAGAGATACAGACATATGGACATTCATGTGTGTATTAATTATGTTTCACTGGTGAAAAGGTACTAGTATGAGTGCCTTCTTACAAACCTTATTAGTGGATTTGTTATTCTTTGTCCTTTTACAAAATCCTCCATTGTTAATTACTGAGTTAGTAAACTCTCTCTCACACACACACCACCACCACCACCACCACCACCACCACCACCACCACCAGGACGGAGACAGACAGGAAGACTAGATGAATAGCTGGTGGTTAACCTTGAACTGAAGATGTTCTTGCCTTACAATCTCTGGAAGTTGGATCGTAGGCTTCTACCTTCATGACCAGCCTGGATTAATCTTATCTTAACGGTCCTTCAGAAAAAGATTTAAACAAAAATGTTTTACTTTGTTTAATTCATAAAGAAAGTAAACCAAATATTTTCAAGGAAGAGTCGGGATTTTACTATCATTTCTGGAAATTACCATTTGACAGAAACTAAACTCACTTTTTTTTCTGTTATATTGCAACTAAACCTAGGTGTTTCAAGAAAAAGTAATTTAGCTTATATTTTGTGCTGATTAGATATGAATATCATGTGACCCTTAATTGCTCTGAAATATGCGTTCTTATCTCTAGAAGACTGTATTTTGAGCAGCTTCGAATGTTCTATTGATGCTGTGGCCACACTTGACTGGATAATGGATGCAACTGATTATTTTCTCAAGAAAATTCATAAGTCAGGGAAGACTATATTTAACACTGACTTAAAAAGTAAATTGTAGTCACCAGTAGAATAAAATGAATTTTCATTTATACAAATGCGTACATTTTCAGGTATGTAATGGAAAGTAGCCCAAAGGTTGATTTAGTGCAGCATTTGTCTACAGGTACAGTGGCACAGCCACACATGAAAAGCTGGAGGGGAAAGAAAATCAACATCAGATGTTGTAGAGTGGCATTAATGGGATTGTTTCTCTGCACGTTTTCTATAGTTAATATGCACATAGGGCACTTTTGTGGGATTAGTTTGGCTCCTGTTCAGCCCCTGCGACAACAATATTAAATCTCTAGTATAGTTGCCTAAGTAGAGGATTATTGTATTTCCAGAATTACTCTAGCATGTATCTTTATGGTATATTGCTATCTCACATTGAAGCAGACTTCTGATTTTACCCCAAAGAAAAATGAGCTCACCAAATTCATGAAAAAAAAAAACATAGACATATTGGTTATAATACTTCTGTTGAGCACCTTTTTTACAGTTTGAAAGGGAAAAGGTTCCTCTCTCAATCATCATAGCATGAAATGATGACATTTTTATCCAAATGGCACTTTCTGGATACATTGTGTATATATTCTTCTTGCTTCTAATTTATTAAAAAAAACAACAATTTAGAGAGCATTAATTGCCCACCTCTCCCTTTCCTTCTTTTTAGACAAGTAGATATAACAAACTACAGTGGCTGCCATGCACATTGCACCTATAGCATATTCATTTCTATTGTGATTTTCCTGCAATTTTCCTTTTGAGATTTGGCACCGAGTACATAAAAATTAGAATATCTGCCACTACTCTGTAGACTCCGCCAGACAGAACCATCAATATGAGAAAGGAATAAAAGCTATCAGTGCCTTTTGTAGATCACCCTTCAGCCATCACCATGACAGAATAATTGTAGGACCAGTAGATTAGTCAGACCACATGGGCACAGGACGCCGGGGACTGTGACAGAGGCAAATGTGCTATTAAGAAAGTAGCCAAGTAAGGGCATGCTGCTCTGACACTGCTCACGCTGCCTGGGAATGCGGAATGCCTTCTTTGACTGAAAAGTCAGTGCATAGTGATTACCGTAATTAAAACACACATACATGGCACATTTGCAACTGTTTAAAGTTCCACCGAGTAAAGATTAATCACAACTGGAAATAGTCATAGTGATTATGGCCAAAGACACCACTGAGCTCAGGTATTGGAGGTAATGCCCTCCCACAGCAAGCACAACCCTGAATGGGAATACTGTTTGCCTGTGAAGATAAGGTCCTGGGATCTATTTACTCACTGAGTGATTTGAAAGAAAGTACGGCCCCATTGGCCTCAACCCATTCTATTTTTCTAACCAGGCAGCAGAGACCGAGAGGCTTTGGGTCTTACATTTTATAGAGAAGCCAGCAAACATTTCTCCCTCTGCAAGATCCTAGCCATAAAACAGTCTGGAAAGTCTCATTAATTATTATACAGTGAAGGCTGAATTGGCAAGTGTCCTGTCAACCACTTCCTGGCCTTACACTAAAATTTCAATACACCAATAGGATGGATAGCTATACACAGTTAGCTGTAGACTGTAGCTTATAGAATTCTGCACACTTCCAATACCTAAAAATTTTAGTTTTATAAATGTGCTGTACACTTTATTAGTTTGCCTCTAAATTCACCTTTAGGCACAAAGAAAACCATGTTTCTTTTTGACTCTCTCTCTCTCTTCTCTCTCTCTCTCTCTCTCTCTCTCTCTCTCTCTCTCTCTCTCTCTCTGTATGTGTGTGTGTGTGTTCCTCTGTCTCTGTGTGTGTGTGTGTGTGTGTGTATTAGAAACCTAGTTTAATATAAGATGATGGTGGTATAATATTTTAACTGTTTAAAAACCCAAGTAAAGATGAGTGCTTATAAGTTTTTTATTTTTAACTTTTCTTCTTTTTTAGACAGTGTCTCACAATGTAGCTATGTCGGACCTCTATTTTTTATCTAAACCATGCTGGTCTCAAACTCATAGAGATCTGTTGGGAGTAGTCACTGTGCCTGGTTCAGACAATTACCTACTTTAAAAATTTCCATTCAAACCATTCCTCACTTAAATATGAATTAGTCATCAAATGATCACATTTAACATTAGGGCCACAAAAGAATGCTAATGGACCTAAGCTCATTTAACCATAGCAATTCCCATATTAGCTACCTGCTTCTTTTCCATTCTCCTTTCCTGCCCCTCTTTCTTTGATATACACACTTGCTTAAAATATAAGTAGAAATACAGGAAGGTACATTCTGAGGAGTTGGTTGTCTTCATGTCTCTCTGAGTCCACTAATGTAATCTGTTATATTTTGAAGACACAAGAAAGATTCTTAATTAAACTGGAAATCACAGTCATCAAATTTACATTTTTAGTAATGAATCTATTTACAATGTACTTACAAAATAAAAGTTTATATATAAATTTACCCAAGGTTAACCATATCATGAAACAGGCAATGAGTAGTATGATGGGAGATGTTATTCTGTATATATGTTTCTCATACTGGTTAATAAAGCCCTGTGGCCAACAGGAAACAAGATAGGCGGGGCTAGGAGACCAGGAGGAGGAAAGAGGAAGTAGTAGGGAGGAGTCGAGATGTAGCCCGTGGAGGAAGCAGGACGCCTGCCGCGCGGCTCCCCGATAAGACGGCTACGTGGAAATACTTAGATAAGTAGAAATGGGTTAATAATTAAGACAGAGCTAGCCCATAAACAGTAATGGTAACTGGCCAACAGGTTTGTATCAAATACAGAGTCTCTGAGTGTTATTTGGGGCACACATGGTTGCAGGACAATGGCGGCAGGACCAGGAGGCCGGCGGGAACAACATGCTGTAACATAATGGTGTCAGAAGCGGGATTGAGAACTTTCATTTAAAACTTAACAAAAGCTTAAAAATGTTTTAGAAACAAAGGAACAGAGACTAGCAAGACTTCTTAGTAGCAGCATTTTCTCATTTGGATTTGTTTTGCTGTAGAAGAGATTTGCGCGGCTCCTTTAAGGGAGGTTTCCAAAATTAGCATAAGCGGCAAAAAAGCCGCCTTGCTTTTAAAGAGCTCTGCTAACAATTCATTGGTGTGTACAAGAGCTGCAATGAAAGTTTACACTGTGTTTTAAAAAATACGCTGGCTTGGGAGAGAAAAAGAAACGGGATACAATGGTTTAAAAAAGAAACAAGGAAATTAAATAGATGGCTATGATGGCGCATACCATTAATCCCAGCACGCGGGAGACAGATGCAAGCAGATCTCTGTGATTTCAAAGCAAACCTGATATGCAATGAATTCCAGGACAGATAAAAGTTACATAGAGAAACCTTGTCTCAAAATATGCAAAAATAGAAGTAGAAGAAATAGAGTAATAAAAAAGCCACGTAAAAATGGAAAGCACAGAGAAATTTTGGATACTATACGCGATTCTGTTGTCTTTAAATTATTTGATTGCTGAGAAAATAAATACTGATAAAAGAAATGCTGCTGGATTAATTCAATTTATATATTTAAAAAATGCTTTGACTCAAAAATTTAAGCCTAAGGACAAATTACTGGGGAAAAGGATTTCTATTTTTGTTTCCACAGAAAATGAAAAGCTATGGATTTCTTCCAGACTTATGTGGTTTGATCAAGCCAGACCCCCTGAAACAGTGCCCCAGATGATCCAACATTCAAAGCAATTGAGACAAAGCCTTGCAGACTACAGCCAAGATTTCTGCGCCTTCTTAGGATCCCCATGACAGCGCCCTCTACCCGCAGGAAGTAGTTTGGAAAGAACGACTCCCAAATTCCCAAATATTGTTTATAAATGTTTGTTTTCATTTAAAAAGGACTTGGTTATAAATGCCTATAACCACAAACAATCTTTTTAAAGGTAAAAATGGAATTATGGTATAGATATGAATACTTTGCTTTGGAA
The DNA here is from genome assembly GCA_030556225.1 of Cricetiscus sungorus. Lineage (NCBI taxonomy): Eukaryota > Metazoa > Chordata > Mammalia > Rodentia > Cricetidae > Cricetiscus > Cricetiscus sungorus. Next base: position 3,821,472 of record JANBXA010000727.1, on the reverse strand, counting down.
TGGATTTTCTTTTATTGATACAATTTATGGTCAATTTTGTGATATGTATATTTCTCCTCTTGTTTAGGTATTGTGTTTATATAGCTCATTGGAAAATGTAATGTATAATTTAGTACAGATTAGAGAATTACCTATGATAGTCAAAACTTATAGTTAAGTTAGTTAGGATTTCTAGATATGCAGAGATGTATTTGAGATGAATAGGCATTCTTCAAACCTTTCAAAGACCTACAGAATATGGCATTTAAAATGGTTTAGGGTTTTTCTTGACAGTGAGGCACAACTGCTCCTGGTAACACCACCTACAGAAGAAAGGAAGATGGACATCGAAGAAACACATTATGGAGTTTGCTTCTAATATGGCAAGACTAGCCATTTGGGCAAGGTACTGCTCTTCTGGACTGTTTGACTTTATGTTGTAGAAACTGCACATGCAGGACCCGCAAAAAGGTGACTGCTGATGCAAGATGGACATTGCTACAGGATTCCTGCTTCATGGAAGAGGCTGCCAGACAGCCAGACAGTCTACAGGACACAGAGAAAAGTTTCCTGCCTTGTGGAGGAGTCTGGACACACACAATGGCCTATGTGCTGAAGATGGAACATTACAGAAGAACTTTGGGTGACTGACCAGGCAATGAGTTGTCTCTGTCATTTCTAGAGTTTATATATTATCCTTCTGTGGTCTTTGAAGGAATTGAAGACATGGTTATAGTTTTCCTTAGTTAGGATTAAAGATAAGTTACATATAGGATTTTATTTAGACTGACAAAGATAGGATAGATGATATTTTCTTTAAGTCTTACAAAATGTTAATGGACTAAATATTGTTTACTGTGATTCTTATTTGATAACTGTTGTATGTTATATTTTGCTATGTTAAGGTTAAACCCCTTCTTTTACTTTAGACAGAAAAGAGGAGATGATGGGAGATGTTATTCTGTATATATGTTTCTCATACTGGTTAATAAAGCCCTGTGGCCAATAGGAAACAAGATAGGCGGGGCTAGGAGACCAGGAGGAGGAAAGAGGAAGTAGTAGGGAGGAGTCGAGATGTAGCCAAGGGAAGAAGAGGACACCTGCCGCGCGGCTCCCCGATAAGACGACCACGTGGAAATACTTAGATAAGTAGAAATGGGTTAATAATTAAGACAGAGCTAGCCCATAAACAGTAATGGTAACTGGCCGACAGGATTATATCAAATATAGAGTCTCCTGAGTGTTATTTGGGGCACTTGTGGTTGCGGAACCATGGCGGCAGGACCGGAAGGCCGGCTATGAACAACATGCTGTAACAGTAGTAGATAAATTAGTAAGTTAGAAATTGCATGGGGGAAAGAAGAAAGACTTTATTAGGCAAAGATATCTTAATTGATCAGATCTCACAAATGATGTGTCCTTAGAAAGAAAGAAAATAACAAAGATAACAGGAGGGAGATACTTCTTTAAGGCGGGAAATAGATGTACAGACTCATATAGTTACAGAACATTAATCCCATGAGTAGGTAAGTTGTATTTTCCATATTTTTTCAGATGTAAGTATATAATGCTTTTCAGCTTTTTAAAACAAGATCTCACTTGCTAGCCCTAGCTGGTCAAGAACTTCCTATGTTAACCAAGCTGGCTCCCAATTCATCAATATCCTCCTGTCTTTGTCTTTTGAGTGTTGGGATTAAAGGTGTGTAGAACCAGACCTGTGCTTATACTGGGTTTTAAACAAAACTATTTCAAACTTCTAACTGATTTTAATGTGGTTTTTGTAGGGAGGGCAACTGGGAAGAAATACTGTCTTATTGATAGTTTTATTCTCTGATGACATTTTGCAACTGCTATTAGGTTTCCAACATAACCAGGACAAAGAAAAATATATGTGTATGTAGCTCTTCACGTTATAAAATTAAGGCAATTAGTAATCCATTATCACTGTGATTCTTCACTAAGGCTGTCCAAAATACTCATTTGTTTATTTAATAAAGATTCATTAGGTGCTGAGTATACCAGTTATCTTGATGTGAATTCAACTGCATGCAATGGCAGAGACAATCTTGATCTTCATATTCCAATACTCTCATACAGAATAATTGCAAAAAAACTCACTATCCTAAAAAAAAAATACATCAAAATACACTTGGGCAATTCATTTGGCTATGATACATTGTGTGAACAAATGGGAAACATAACCCATATTAAAATTCCATGGAGGGATCCAGGAAGTGATATTTGTGCAAAGGTCTGACTCTTTTTAATAAAGAAAGATTTTGGTTTGAGAAGAAAGGAGAGGGAGAAAATAAGAAAATTATCAAATTTTTCTTTTGAGGAGAATGTTTGGTTACAGTATAGAGAAGTGGATGCATAATCATTTGATGCTATTAAGTAATTAAGAGGCATTGGCAAAGACTGTTCTGAGATGATTGAATGGGGAGATGAATAGAGGAAGAAAAGACACATCAATAGAGAAAGTCATAAAGAGAAATCTGGCACTAAGGAAATGTCCAGAAGCCCACAAGGATGACCCCAACTAGGAAGCTAAGCAATAGTGGAGAGGCTACCTTAAATGCCCTTCCCTCATAATGAGACTGGTGACTACCTTATATGCCATCCTAGAGCCTTCATATAGTAGCAGTAGAGCTTCATATAGGAAGCAGAAGCAGAGATCCACAACTAAGCACTGAGTTAGCCTTCTGAAATCTAGTTTCAGAGAGGGAGGAGTGATGAGCAAAAGGGTCAAGACCCTGCTGGGAAAACCCACAGAAACAGGTGACCTGAGCAAGTGGGAGCTCTTGTACCCCAGTTTGGCAGCTGGGGAACTAACATAGGACCAAACCAGACCCCATGAACATGGGTGTCCGACCTCACAAGGAGGACTGGGCAGTCTATGGGACCTCTTGGCAGTGGAACCAGGATGTTTCACTAATCATCACTGTCAGGTTGTGTGAACTAGTGAGTTTTGTTTGGCATGTAGACATTTCTGTTAAAGAATCAAGCAAACAAACAAACAAACAAATAACTAAACAGCCCTAGAGTTGTTGGTAGTTGATAGCCACTAAGCGGAGGAGATTAGTTTCCTTTGGGGATGTGATTCCTGGTAGACTGTCCCTGTGGCAGTGGATGGCTTTATTGTACCCATACATTTGCTAGAGGGATTAATTGGACTCAGCAGTCTAAAGAGAAAATTGATGTATCTGGAGGGAATACATGGAAAAGTTAGAGGAGTGGGAAAGGTTTGATCAGCACATATTGTATATGTGTATGACATCCTCAACCAGTAAAAAAAATCGTGAAAAAGTCCAGAAACACCCTCATATGTATCGAACACTTAGTACAAAAGTTTAGTGCTTTAATTTACTATCTAATGAATCCTGGGTCCATCACTTAGTAGATGTGAGACTTTAGACAGATAACTTAAGCCTAAGTTTTCTTTTATGTAAAATCAAAGTATTAGCTGGTTATATCAACTTTATTATGATAATTACATGAATTAATAATGTAAAGTAGTTATCATGGTGCCTGGCACAGGCTGTTTCTCTTGGGCTTAAGCCTGAATTTTTATTTCCATTCCTAGGAGGGCTGATATTAGGAAATAAAGAATAAAGATCAAAGAGGGAAGGGGCGAAGGATGAGGAGTGAGGGGTCAGAGGTGGAAAGGAAGGAAAAAGACGAAAGGGAGGGTGGGGCAATGAAGGATAGAGGAAGGACAGAAGGGACAAGAGAGGAGAAAAGGATGGAAGAGGAGAGCCAGGACGGAGACGAGTCAGATGGAAACCTGATGCGTTGTCCTTGTCCTTGCTCGCTCTGTACTACAGGGGCCTGTTGAGAGGCATTTTAGGAATTTTAGGAGGCAAAATGCAGATCCAGGATAATATTCACATATTCACTTATTCTTGTGTCCTGTTTGTTCAAAGCCACCCTTGACTAGTGATTCTCAATTTTTCTAATGCTGCAACCCTTTAATATACTTTCTCGTGTTGTTGTGACCCTCAACCATAAAGTTATTGTTGTTGTGACTTCATTACTGAGACTTTGCTGATGTTATGAATCATAATGTAAATATCTGCGTTTTCCAGTGGTCTTGGGTGACTCCTGTGAAAGAGTTGTTCCACCCCTAAAACATCAGGACCCGCAGGTTGGGACCCACTGCCCTAGGTGGTGTTTCACACATATTCCTGGGCTCTGCACCACTGACCTGCCCTATGCACTGCTGACCTGCCCTGTGCACCGCTGACCTGCCCTGTGCACCACTGACCTGCCCTGTGCACCGCTGACCTGCCCTGTGCACCAGTGACCTGCCCTGTGCACCACTGATCTGCCCTCTGCACCACTGACCTGCCCTGTGCACCGCTGACCTGCCCTGTGCACCGCTGACCTGCCCTCTGCACCGCTGACCTGCCCTGTGCACCGCTGACCTGCCCTCTGCACCGCTGACCTGCCCTCTGCACCACTGACCTGCCCTGTGCACCACTGACCTGCCCTGTGCACTTCTGATGCCCTGTGCACCGCTGACCTGCCCTGTGCACCGCAGACCTGCCCTGTGCACCAGTGATGCCCTCTGCACCACTGACCTACCCTGTGCACCACTGACCTGCCCTGTGCACCGCTGACCTGTCCTGTGCACCGCAGACCTGTCCTGTGCACCAGTGATGCCCTGTGCACCACTGACCTGCCCTGTGCACCGCTGACCTGCCCTGTGCACTTCTGATGCCCTGTGCACCGCTGACCTGCCCTGTGCACCGCTGACCTGCCCTGTGCACTTCTGATGCCTCATAGCCCTAAGCAGAGACACCACTGGCCACCTCACGTGGTTCATAGAAGTGAATACGGCTGGAAACCAGAGGTGAACAAGTCCAGGAGGAGAGCGTCACACATCGGGGTCATTACAGGCATTCGCTCTAACTGGCGATCCAAATACACCATGTGCTCAATAATGTCAGCAGTGACCAGATTGTGTCATTGAACTTTATTTATTTATTTTTTATTTTTTTGGAATGTGCGTTTCATTTACTAACAGGAAACACACTGAGTTACTAGTATGACATCTCTTTGAAAAACTGGCAGGGGAGATTAAAACAATGGTGTCCTGCTGTGAGGGTGTGAATGAGTGATGTCTCCCTTGGGCTCAGGCTTTTGAATGATTCTTTCTCAGCTGACAGCACTGTTTAGAGAGAATATGCAAAGGTGTGGCTGGCACCAGACTTTGAGAATTCAGTACCTCACCCCTTTTCCAGGACCCTCTCTGCTTGTGTGTGTGTGTGTGTGAGTGTGTGATGTGTATGTGAGTGAGTGTGTGTGGTGTGTGTGGTGTGTGTGTGTGTGTGTGTGTGTGTGCTGTGTGTGTGTGTGAGTGTATGGTGTATGTGGTGTGTGTGTGTGTGTGTGTGTGTGTGTGTGTGTGTGTGTGTGTGTGAGTGTGCTGTGTGTGTGGTGTGTGTGTGTGTGAGTGTGTGTGTGCTGTGTGTGTGGTGTGTGTGTGTGTGTGAGTGTGAGTGTGTGTGAGTGTGTGTGTGTGTGTGTGGTGTGTGTGTGCTGTGTGTGTGGTGTGTGTGTGTGTGTGAGTGTGAGTGTGTGTGAGTGTGTGTGTGTGTGTGTGAGTGTGTGTCCCTGGATTTGATCTCCCAGCTTCCTGCTCTTGCTACCTCACCTGCCTGTTGTTGCCATGCCTTTCTCCGCCATGAAGTCCTACCTGTCTGGAACCACAAGCTAAAATAAACTCTCTTCTGCAAATTGCCTTTGGTCATGGTGTTTTATCACAGCCCAGAAAAATAACAACACGGGAGTTACCGCTGCTTTGTCTGAATTACAGAGAAAACCATGCATCCACGAAAGTTTAAATTCATAATATATTCCTGAAAATGGCAGCAGCATTATATATTTAAGATGCTAAGACTTATAAGAAAATATTTATATATCAGAAGCGAATGAATTTAAAGTTCCAACCATTTACCAATCAGTTTATTTTTCTTAAAGGATTAAGTGCCAGTTGCAGACATTGGCTGCTTTTATACTCATTTTTTATTCTCTTCACATATTGCTGCCAATTACTTCCTCTAATGAACACTGAAGATCAGATCCAGACAGTTTTCTAAGACAAGATCTCTCACCTCTATTTAATGCAAAGAATCTTGAAGATTTTCCTGGGTGAATTTGTCAACTAATCTTTGAAATTTTAGAATTACAGAATAACCTTTGTCTTAAAATCCATATAATTACTTTACTTCCAAATACAGATTTTTCCTCTCAAAATGTTTAAAGGCATACTGAAATGAGTGATCAAATTGTTTCAAAACTAATAAAATCCCAAGAAGACAGTAGCTGTTAACATCTAGTGATTTTATGTCAGGTACTAGCAAGAAATAATTTATTATGACCATTTTACAACAAAGAAGCCTTATAGAGTAAAAGCAAGCATGTGGGAAGCCTGGATTTACTGTTTAATCATCCTGAATTAAACATAATTACTTAAAATTTCAGCTTGTTGTTTAATTAATATCAATAAAACAATATAAAGCAACGTATGTCCCGAGATTTGCCCATATCCCAGTTGAGACAATAGGCAGGAGGAAGGCTTGTCTTTAAAGACAGTATTTTGCTAAGATTGAGCAGTGGAATTCCTGATGTACCCAGGCGTGATTGTGAAGTAGGACCTGGTGCTGTGCCTGCACTTGGGCTGAGCAGGCCAGCTGCGAAAGTTGTTCAGTGGCAAGGAGTACCTGCTGAGAAAGGTAATTTCCCGAATTACCATATTCTCATAATCAGTTCCCGAGCCTTGACACCATAATGAAGACCGAAATACTGGGTTCCAGGAGAGTTTCTGTGAGAGGCAGTTTGAAGTGGAATCTTTTATTTAGCCTCTTAGCATTCAACGCTGTGCATGTGTGTGTGAATTTTCACATACATGTATATACACATACATTTTTGTGTTGATGTGACCATGAGACTCTTCTGGTAATTCTGCATAATGAGGTTTCAGACCTCCCAATGGTATTCCGTGTGAAGTTAAAAGTATTCTATCACTGCAGACATAGGAATCGCTGGGGATGAACCTGGGTGTGTGCATGCTAGTAGATGGCAGGGGAGTGAATCCCATCTTAAGAGTACCCAGCAGTGTTCCAAACATGTCCCAAACACGTCCCACTGAGAATGGCAATGGGATGAGTCTCTCAGTTTATTGACTGTCTTGCTTTACTTGGGGACACAAAGGTACAGGTACTAATCGTGATTTACAAGCTCTGACAATCCATTCTGTTTCTGATATTTCCCAGTCACTAGTTACCAATTTATTCCACGCAGTCTAATTCTTCACAGAGGTGATGATGTGAGAATTTCCAGGTTTCAGCTCAGGGGGCAGGCGTCATTACTATTTATAATAATTAGTATTTGGAACTAATTCATATGTTGTAGAGTTCTGATAACCATAAATAGTATAGTCTTTCTTCGTTGACCCATACTTTTCAGTGACAGCTATTGATGAGACTAAGCCAATGATTTCAAAAGCCAAAAAGCCTTTGAGCAGAGGTGGGATGGAAAAACGACACAGAGGTGTATTGGGCTGAAGAGGAGACCATGATGACAGAAAATTTACTTTGGAGCCATGTTGGGAGTGACGTGGCCAGAGACTCTCCTGTGGAGGATTGGCAGGTCTTTTGTACGTGCCTTGCGGGCCGAGCCCAGTGCTAAGATTCCCTCTAGCAAATGGATTATGACCACCTCCTATTTTTTAGTGACTATAAATTTCTAAAAAATATTTAATGTGGAGACTTTAATCTAATCCCGCCCACCCGGAAAAATTTCAGCTCTGAACGAAATTGTGAAGGGACAGTATTAGCCAAAGCTGCCAGCTAAAGGCCAGAGACCTATAAATCTGTACTGGAAACTCTGACTCCATAACCAACTGAACAAGACTGTGTAAGAGTGTACTTGTATCTATGCAAAATATGTGATAGGGAAAGAATTACTTTCTCAGCAATCCAGTGCCAGATCCTGTTGTAGTCTTGATCTCAGTAAATAAATCTTCAAACCTGGAAAATTAGCTTTCCGAAAATGGGAATTTTGAAACTTACACTTTTTAATTTTCAAAAGATGACACGAGCAGAGTGTACCTTTACTTTTTTCATGCTCAGTTTCATTTGGAAATGGTGCCCAAAGTAGAACAGTTACAATTAACTTATTTTTTTTACATGCGATTCCTAGGGACTGTGTTTCACTCTCAACCATCCCTAAACACACAAAGTCAAATAAAAATTAAGTACTGATCATTTTGATTAATGCACATGGCAAAGACAAGTCTGGGAAAATGTGAGAGATAAAAATAAAAGTATAAAATACTTTTTGAGATATAAAAATAAAAGTCAATAACCTGCTTTGGCTGATTATTTACTCACTCAACTCTGACTTTTAATCCCACCATTTCTCTGAGTGCATTCAAGCAGATCAACTAATTTGTAAGTGGCACAATGGAGGCATCAGGGAGATAAATCAGGCGTCAATTCAGGGAGGCTGTCACAGCAACACAGAACCAGGCGTGCGGCTTCCCACCTTAAACTTATTTCAGTGTGAAAGAAACCGTCAGGGCAAACTCCAAAAAGAGGAAAAGCACTTCTGTTTAAATGCTGGTAAAAATTTTACTAACCCAAGTTTTTCTGGAATACCAATGTGCTGGATATTTGCATGCCATTTACTTATGTCTGTAAAATGAGATTATTTTACTGTAAAATATTTCAATTAGCTACAGCCAAAAGTGAACTTCCTATTAACACATTAGAGCTGTTATTACTTGAAGAAGAAAAAAAAATCAAATATTTGTATCTTGGCTAAAACGGATGGATAAATCAGTGAGCTTATCCCTGTTTCTTTTAACTTAAGCCATCATCCTCAGATTTCATTTTCTTAGAGAGCAGTTATTTCTTTGTATACAGCCTAACTGTGGTTTCCTTCTCCTTCCTCTCCTGCTAGTCCCCTCCTCCGCTCTGCTCTCCAAACCCCAAGTCCACGCCTCCTCCTTTTCTATTCAGAAAAGGCCAGGCCTCTCATGGATGCCACCCAAGCCTGGGATATCAATGGGAGGCCGGAGGAGGCAGCCTGTAGGAGGAAAGGGACCCAAAGCTGACAAAGGAGTCGGAGGCAGCCCTGCTCCACTGTCAGGAGTCCCACAAGGAGTCCCACAGCTGTGACATGTATGCAGTGTGGCTAGGTCAGTCAGCCCCGCGCAGGCTCCCTGGTTGTCTGTCAGTCTCTCTGAGCCCCCATGAACCCAGGTTAGTAGATTCTGTGGGTTTTCTGTGGTGTCCTTGACCTCTCTGGCTCCTACAGGATTCCCCGAAGTACACCTAATGTTTGGCTGTGGCTCTCTGAAGGGGAACTAGACATCGTGGGTAGAAGGGCAGGATGCGGTTGGTAGGGGAACGAGAGGGATCAGATGTGGGAGGGTGGATGAAGAGAGAACCGAGAGAGACAACTGGAATTGGGAGGCGTCTCAAGGATGAGCTAGTAACCTAGTGGAAATTCTCAGGAATACAGAGCCTGAATTGGCCATCTCCTGTAACCAGGCAAGACTTCCAGTGGAGGGATTGGGCACCACCCCAGCTACAAAACCTTTGGCCTACAATTTGTCCTGCCTACCAGATGAGCTTGTGTGTAGGTGACACAGAAATTATGGCCAGCCAACGACTGGTCTGGCTTGAGACCCATGCCATGAGAGGGAGCCCATCTATCCCTGACCACTGCTCGGAGGTCCAGGACCTCGATGCTAGATGACCCAGAGACCTAGGATAGAATCAAGCACAGCGCTCAAAACACAAACAAAACAACAAAAAAAGGATGATTAGTAATGATACCCTGCTGTACTCACCGAATGCCTAGCCTAATTCTCATCAGGGAGGCTTCACCCAGCAACTGATGCAAACAGGTGCAGAGACTCTGCAACAGTTTGTTTTAATCAGGCCCTCTGTCTAGTAGCTAAAAATAGGGTGCAGAGTATTTACTCAAGTGTTGAATTCTGACTTAGTCTAGTGTGTGTGTGTGTGTGTGTGTGTGTGGGAGCGGTATGGGTTCACATTCAAGCACACAGAGAGGTCAAAGGTCAGGCCACATGTCTTCTATTGACCTCATCATCACCATCATCATCGTCATCGTCGTTATTTATTTGTTGTTGTTATATGACATCCCTCACTGAGCGTGTGGCTTACGGTCTGCGGAGACTGGCTGGCCAGCAAGTCCCTCAGAACTGTCTTTTCTGCCCCACAGTACTGGGGGCCATCGTGTGCTGCCATGAATACTGGGCTTTCTCTTCTTCTGGTGATTGCTTTTGTTTAACTCAGGTTTTAGGAACTGGAATTCATCTTATGTAGTGGGAAATCTTCCCGGCTCTGGTTCTGCTTTTTAGAAATATTTTATAATATCAACTCATCAATTCAAAGCAAGAACAAACATACTCAGCACACACGTCTCTAATGTTCCTTGCCTACACAGGAAGAAGCAAACAAAAGCACAATTGAGCTGGTCTCCTGCGTGGACCGGTATCACATAATCTTGCTACCACATTTTCATTCTTTATTAGCCACAGTGTTTCAATGTGTTAATGTCTACATTTTCTTTAATCAGATATCCAACCCCTACTACCTTGTTAGTAAATACCCCATTTAAATGTTTTGGCAATTATAAATGATAAGATTTTTAAACAAAATGTTTAGCAGGGATATGTCTGAAATGAAGGTATTACATTAAGTGTAAACTACACACTTTTCTCCAGCAATTAATTTTAATTTTTCGGTCATACAGTTATCACTTTAGCATGAAACAATGTAATGAGGAGACAATGAATCTGGAAGGTTATCGGGCCTCTAGGATCTGGCGCGGCATCTGAAGATTAGAGACAGGGTATGTCCACATCTTCTCCCTTTGCTTCTGTCCAAGCCAGCCTTCGTGGAAGGGGGCAATTATTCTCCAATCCTAGCCTCTTTTCCGCTGGGCTCCATTTTCCTAGTGTGCTGCAAGGTCCTGGCGGATGTCTTTTGTGTTTATTTGATGTCACGCTATCCGGCTACAAGAACTTCAGTGTCCCTAGTACAGGAAGTTCACTGGACTGCCTACTGCTGAGGCTGTTGCTATGGCAACGCTTGTTTTCTGAACTGCAGTCACTCTGCTTCTCAATTTTTTTTTTCCCACATTGTATCATATATTAGATGGCTATTGCAAATTCCAAAGTGTGTTCTCTTCTGTTTTTGTAGGTTGATTATAAGGATAAACTGTGTTCTTTGAAGAAATTGTTTTGATTTTGAATTTGATATATATATATATATCAAATTTTGTATTATTTTTGTTCTTTTTTGGTTTTTGTTAATTTTTAAAATTTAAATTAGAAACAATCTTATTTAACATATCAATCCCAGTGCCCTCTCTCTCCCACCCTTCCATCACCCCTACTGACCACCCATCCCATCCGTTTTCTTCTCCCCAGTCAGGGTGAGGCCTTCCATGGGGAGGGGAATCATCAAAGTCTGTCACATCATTTTGGGCATGGTCTAAGCCTTCCCCCATGTGTCTAGACTGAGAGAGTGTCCCTCTGTGTGAAATGGACTTCCAAAGTCCATTTGTACACTAGGGATAAATACTGATCCACTACCAGAGGCCCCATAGACTGCCCAGTCCTCCTAACTAACACCACATTCAGGGAATCTGAGTTGGTCCTATGCTGGTTTCCCAACTATCAGTCTGGGGTTCATGAGCTCCCCTTGTTCAGGTCAGCTGATTCTGTGGGTTTCTCCAGCCTGGTCTTGACCCCTTTGCTCATCACTCCTCCCTCTCTGTAACTGGATTCCAGGAGTTCAGCTCAGTGTTTAGCTGTGGGTGTCTGCTTCTGCTTCCATCAGCTACTGGATGGAGGCTCTAGGATGGCATACAAGATAGTCATCGATCTCATTATCAGGGAAGGGCATTTAAGGCAGCCTCTCCACTATTGCTTAGATTGTTAGGTGGAGTCATCCTTGTAGATCTCTGGACATTTCCCTAATTACAGATTTCTCTTAAAGCCTATAATGGCTTCCTCTATTATCGTATCTCTTTTCTTGCTCTCCTCTTCTTACCCTGACTCAATCAGTATTCCTGTTCCCTCATGCCCACCTCTCCTTTCCTTTTCTCCCCTTCTCTTTCTCTTAACATGTATCTCATTTAGAAACTAAGTACTTCAGAAGACAATGAAAGATATGACAGTTTTATATATAGCACCTAGAAACCACTTTCATTAATAGATTTCTATACACACACACACACACACATACACACACACACACACACGTATATGGAATAAGCAGAATTTCTCACTTGGGGGTCAAATGACCCTTTCACAGGGGTCACCTATCATATATCCTTCATATCAGATAGTCACATCACAATTCATAGCAGTAGCAAAACTACAGTTATGAAGTAGCAACGGAAATAATTTATAGCTTGGGTTCACCATACAGGGAACTGTATTAAAGGGTTGTATCATTTGGGAGGTTGAGAAACGCTGGGCTAAAGGTAGCCCAGGGTATGGTACAGTTTTACACACAGACGATCAGAAAAGTTTCATAAGAACTCAAACTATGAATTATTTTAAAGTGAAGTAAAGCAAGGTTTAGTTAACACTCAATATAAAAGACAAAGCCCAAAATAGTAAAGCTTGTGTAAAGTCTATGCCTTGTGTATGTTTTAGGGGTTGTTTCTGTCAAAGACACCTGTCTTCTAGATATCCCTAATATTCATTTGAATGCCATGAAAGCAGTAAAGTCATTTTTCATTGCTGTCTTCCCACTTCTAGGCCGCTTCCCGTTAGTGTACCGAGGCTCATCATTAAAGGCAGGAGGTTGTTAAACACGCAAATGCCCACTGAAGCTCTTCGCTATTTTTTTATTTATTTTTTGTCATCTTGCTCTGTCCTCATTTTCAGCCACTGAGGATTTTATTCAATTTACTTTGCTTTTAGCCGTGCACCTAAAAACGTTTGTAATAATTTAATATCACTCTTACATATCTTAAAATTGGAGGTTTTGGAATATTTGGCCTTCTATAATAATGAAGATGCGTTTCTGCATCCAATTTTCATCTCAGTTTCTTTTTTTTTTTAAATCTGGGCTTTTGGTTCCTGTTGTGCTTTGGGTGTACTGTGCACTGAGTCATGCTCTTAATCAGAATATGTGCATCTTTATCAGTGCTTTATTCTCGTCCGTTTCTCTACTACTTACTAAATTTCCAGGGTACTAATCCATTTCTTTAAAAGTGTTTGGAAGTTACATTAAGCTTATGTTGATAGAAAGTAAGGAAATGTAAAATTGCATTGCCTCAAGCCAGACTCTCTCTCTCTCCTGCTATAGTTGGCAGTAAAAGCTCTTGACTAGCATATTAATTATCTTCCAAGGAACCAGCTTCTTCCAGCCCATCGCTTCTGAAAAATGATAGTAGCTACTGCTTTAGCCACCACATCCACGTTTAGACTGTAGAACGGAACAAGGTTAAAATAGTGTCTAAAATGCAGAAAGGACATACAATAATAATTTTATAAGAAACATTGCTAGAAGCATCAAGTTGTCAAGTTGTTTAATGTATTATTAAACAGAACTGACCTGTGTCTATCCACAGAAAAGACACAGGAGAGGGCATGTTATATACTCCCTGGGCTAAAGTTATAATTCTACTCTCAATCAAGAGAAAAAAAGGTAAATTGAAATAACTTTATCTTCCATATTGCTCCCATGACAAAAAAAAATATTCTTTCCTGACACCCAAAGCCCTAAGGGGATCCCTGTAGGTCTACTCTTGCCATGAGAAATAAATAAATTTATCAGAATGCTTTTTTTGACTCATTTCTCAAGATGGTTTCATTCCTTGGGGGTGGAAATAAGCGTGTAGCCTAGGCTGGCTTTGAACTGTCACAGTCCTGTCTCAGCCTCTTGAGGCTGCAGACTCCATGTTTGGCACAGAGAATCTCTGTTTGCATCCTCAGACTCAGCCTTTCTTTGCACAGAACTTTTTGATGCGTAGACATTGCATCTGCAACTGTGATGCCCAGTGCAGGCATCCACAGAGGCTGAAGGACATCAAGAAAAGCAGTACAGGAGAGAAAGACATGGTGCAACAGGGTTCAAGGAGAGGTATTTTTTGTTTTTGTTTTTGTTTTGTTTTGGTGTGTGGGGGGGAAGTGATCATGAACAGGGGAGAGGGGAGACTGGCTTCTGGGAGATAGGAGCAGTAAGAGAGGAAAGAGGCAGAGGATGGGGGTAGATGGGGCCCTTTTAAAAGGGAACACAGCGAATGTGCACAGGGGCTACTCAGTGGCCGAGGCTGAGGACATACCCTGTCAGGACCCCAAGGACAGGCCAGTACAGATGTCTGAATACCAACGACTTTCATTTTCATTTCTTCTTTTGCCTTGGTGGTTTTTACTTGTACTCTGGAGAGACATAGACATTCTTCATTTCAGAGATGAAATAAGCATCATTGGCTGAACACTGAGCTTTTATTTAATAGACCTATTAAATGGTAGCAAGGCCTGGAATACGAGTTTTCCCAGATGAGTCTTTGTAATCCTTCTGCAGGCTTCTGTACTAGTTAACTTTATCTGGCACAGATGCATTAACTTGCTAAACATTTTAGAACCAGTAATAAAGCATCTAGCTGACAGTTGTTGTATGGGTCCTATTCTGAAGCAGTGGGTCATAAGGCTGCTGGACCTGTCCACTTTCGCAGGACATAACAATTGCAAAATCAGAAACAAAAGCAAACACACAGAAAGAATTTTTCATGCCGTTGTCTGTTGTCTATGCCTGCTTTCAGAACTCTGAAGGTTAACAAGGCATTAATTTCTAACTTTACATGATGTGTGAGAAACCTGATGTTTACATGGCTTCCTGACTTTAAGTGAAAAAACAAAAAGACAAAAAAACCCACACCAAACAGTCCCCAAGTTTCAGATTTGATTAGTCAACGCGGAGGGCTGGGGAGGACCTCTACTCAGGGGGCACCTTTTAATTTGCCATCTTCAAATGATTTAATGTGTTTCTCATGATTACAGTCGATACTTTGAATAATTAGCAGACATTTATAATTTTCGAAAGTGCTGAGAAAATTTGAAAGGCTTAAAATGATGACCATCATCTGATTGGTTAGTGGGTTTGTAGTCATCTTTGTGGGTAACATTTGGTAAGAATAAAATTGATACGAAATATTTCTTAATTGGCCTAGCTTATGTATAAAAGGTTACTTATGGTTTACACATGTTTTAAGTATTTATTGATCCCTTAAAATGACTGACTCATTGCTTACTGAAATATTTATGAAGCACATTATTTGTTGTGAGCTGTATACCTATATCAGTTAAATAAATCTGGTAATTCATAGTGCATTACTGTGGCTAACTTAAACCATAAAATGACGAGAGTCTTACTTCTTTGGTGACACTGTAATAACTGTCATTCTCTTGATTGTTTTAGTTCTACAATAGCAGATTTCCAAAAAAAATATATTCATGTTCATCTCATATTAGAATTTGCACTGATTGATTATTTTGAAAAAGTAATACTCTCACATTCAAGATTTATAGAATATCAATATATTATCAATATATTTATTTATTTCTTGTTTTGAGTCAGGGTCTCACTATGTAGCTCTGGATGTCCTGGAACTCATTCTGTAGAGCAGGCTGGCCTTGAACTGATAAAGTTCCTCCTGCCTGTCTCTGCCTCCCGAGTGCTGAGATTAAAGGCATGTGTCACTGCTGTCCAGCTAATATATTTCTTCTACGTCTCATTTAAAGACTTTCAACCTCCTTCTCTGGATTCTGTGTTATCAGGTCTCACATGTCTTTCTAGAAGAATTATGTTTGTATGCATGAATGAGTGCATGAGAAAGTGGCAGTTTATCTACCGCTAAAATATTTTCCCATATGTCAGATGATCTTGTATCACAGAAAATTTAGGGAAATAGCTAACAGAAAATGGTACCCCAACATGGCTTCTCCCACTGTCATCCTTTTTCTCTCTTATTTTTATCTTTAGACACCGAGTTCTTGTAGTCCTGTCTATATGCACATGGCAAACAGGTATGGAGCCATCCACAGGTGCAGAGGCAACCTCCAATGACCACATCCCAAGGCAGAATGTTGTCCTCCTGCACCTGCCAAAGAGCGTCACAGATAGGGTGGCGCTGGTAAGCCCCTTCCTTATATGTGCTGAAACTTTGGCTGTGATGGCCCTTTGAACAGCTTGTGTAGGTAGCCACAGTTGCTGTGAGTTCATGAGAGCATCAGCTGCTATGACAAGAAGAGAACAATTCATAGGCATCTTCTCTGTCCTCAGCTTTATATTCGTTTCATCTCCCTCTTCTATATAATTTTCCTTGAATTTTTGGGAGTGAGGCGATTTATAAAGATGTCCCATTTAGGAAATTCATTCCATTTTAACATCTTTTTTAAAAATTAAATTATAGTTACATCATTTCCCTCTTTCCCCTCTCATTCCTCCAACCTTTTCCATGTATAACCCCTCTCGTTACCTTCGCTCAAATTCATGACCTCTATTTCTTTTATTATCAATACATATATGTGTGCATATATACACATTTTAAATAATAAATACAACCTGTCCCATTCACATAATCTTATTTGTATATTATTTCAGGGTGAAGACCATTACAAAAACCCACAGCCAATCGAAATGCAAAAAGCAAGTGGCCATGGAGAGCTGGACCCAGCTAATAACATGTATATGACAACTCTCTCACCCGAGGCTCAGAGAACAAATAAAAGAAATAGTGGAAGGGTCATAAGAGTCAAAGGAACTGAAGTTTCCCTTAAGATTTCATCTTCTAGAAATATCACACAAAAGCTATACCCATGAAGTATCACTAACAAGATTGCCTAAACAAGACCCAATTAGGATTGCCCCAGTACACATGCTAGCCTCGGGACATTTTTTTACAGGTAACCCAGAGGGGAAAAGAGAGCTGTATAATAGAGTATTCTGTAAAGCATGTAGTACATTAGAGTGCAGTAAACCAAGTGGAAAACCAAACAAACAGAAACAGTGACATGCACAGAAGGGATCAACTGTTGTGTCTGGAACACAGACGGATGAATATTCCTTGCCTAAAGTCCTCTTGGAACTGGAGACTCAGTGCCTACAATTGTGCAGGCTTTGCTAAAATCCCCTCTATGATTAACTATCAGCCCCCAAAGGCCATCCATCCCAGGAAATGACTCATACAGTGTGGGCTTTGTCTTCCCTTTAGAAACTTGTGAATGGCTGCACCAGTGTAAAGATTTCCCGTAGAATACACTGATGCCTTTGCTAAGACAACTTCACAATATAACTGGTTGCTTTCTTTACCCAAGACTATTTAACATATTTTTTCCATAAATACTTTTCAAGAAACTACTCAGTTCATTTTCTACATGGTAATCTCTAGCAGAGTGTCTGTTTTCCTGAGATGCTATGTAAATATATATACGTATACCATGATTCTTTAGATTATGGAAATGTAGATGATATACAAGTGAGGGACCTCAAGGAACCTCAACTTCCTCTATTCGCTAGAAGTCCTCAAATTCTAAAGGAATCCAGAAGAATAAAGTTCTTAGATCCAAAACAGGACTCGACTATAATTTTTGACTTTCAAATTCTGAATTTTTGAAATACGTTCTGTCTAGATGGTGGTATCCTGATTTTTACATCCATCAATTATCACGGATAAATGATAAAGGAGTAAAATGAGAGAACATTATCTTCCAAGCCTTCACAAAATAGGCGAGAAATATTTTAGAAAGAGTGATGTTGAAAGGGCCATTTGGTATCTATCTTAGTTCAAAGCAATACAAGCTGGATAACATAAAGAAAGAAGCATGCTTTTACAAGACTTTGGAAACTGGAGGGACAAATATAAGATCCAAGATGATTTGCCATCTGGTACAAGTAGTTGTGATCACAGTCATCTTAAAATTTGTGATACCAACTAGATAATTCATCGTTGTTAAAATCTCACTAACTTAAAAACTTTGAAGACAGTCTTATCCTACGATCATGTCTGTCCTAAGGTCAGACTCAGTGGCTGTGAGTTGCCTTAAAAATGACTGCATAAAATAAATTAGTCAACATTTTATCATTGGTGGGTAGGGCTTTGATAAACTCTCCCAATAACTAAGGATATGTGGGCAGTTAATGCCTTCTGCAGAAGGGAGAATCAGTGTTCTTATGCTTGTGGCTCTGGGTAAGTCAGCCATGCTCCAATGGATGGGCCCACATCCAGGAGCATATGGGAAGTACAATTTGGACTTGATATGTGATCTTTCTTTTAAAATAAGATAGAACATAATGTTGGGGTGGATATGGAAGTAATAGGAAGAGGTGTGGTAGGTGGACATGATAAAAATACATTGTGTGAGAGTCTCAAATACTTAATAAATATATTAAATATATATATAAAACATTCCTCAAAATTATAGCAGAACGCTTTAAGTATGTTAATACCTATGGAAATACAATATTGGCAAAGTCATTTCTGGGCTATGATTATCATGAATGTAAAACTGTTTTTGTTTCTAGAGAGGCATGCAAATTTTAAGCACTATGTCTGAGCGCATAGAATGACAATTTTGACATACAACTTAAATGAAAAATCAAATCTTAGTCTATGGAAATGAGTGTCTACTATTAAATTACTCTTCCTTTACATCTTCCTTATTTCCTAAGTAAAGAATGAGACGTAGAAATCGAAGGAGGTATGAAGTGCTACAAACTTTAGTTTTCTCCATGACCTGAAGGGGTTTCTGCAAAATTCATTTAAGTGCAGACAAAGCACCCTCAGCATTGATGTTACTGGTGTTCATAAACTAGAGGAGAGGGACATTACTACAGAAGGACGCACAAACACACGACCATAAGTCTATCAGGGCAATCTCTGCATCCTAGAGATTTTGATGGTGTCTTTGTAAGGCTTTCTGGAATTAAAGAGCTCTGGAATCAGGTTTCACCTGTGGGGTCTGGCGACAGATTGTGGCAAAGTCAGACAAGGCTCCCTGAAGGCCATGTCGACCATATGGCAGGAAAGGGCCTTTCGTATGTTACATTTACAGTAGGGACTCTCAGCTAATCTTCAGAATACACTCTTAATCTCATGAACCTAATTATCTGTGAAGGACAGTTTAAGGGGCCCACCTTACAAACATCCATACCAGTCCATGATCTTTTACCGTGGGCATATATGCCTCTCATTACACAGTGATTAGATTTTGGCTGGGAGAAAGTATTCTAAGAAGGATTAAAAGGATTATGCATCTCCATGGTGATCTGTGCACCCATTGTTCACAAACACTAACTCAGGCTTCCAGAGTACCTTAGCTTTCAAGTACATGGTATGTGCTCAGGTTTTGCTGTGTTTGGTAACTAGCATAACACTACCAAAATTATTTAGAAATAAGGGAGTTTTGATTTTTGTAAAAGTAAAAAGCAAAACCCACCCTTAGTCTCTTGTTTTATGACATGGTATAAAGGAAATATGCATTGCCTGTGTCTTGATCTTTCCTCTATGAGTTTTCTCTCTCATGACCTTTGGAATGGTTGACACTGTGATTATCAGCTACCAATGTGATTTTTTTTAGTTTATTTACCAAGAAATATTATTTGTTAATGAAGAGGGAATATGCTCATCTTCACATACTTCTCTATCCTTTCTTCATTGAGAAAACTGCTCTCTGACAGCATGGATATTCATGTAGTTCAATAACTCAAAGCAAAACATGCAGTGTAAATAACTCTGTTCTTCAATATATACATGTTCAAGAGTTAAATTAAACAGAAGAAATGAAAAAGCTGACAGCTTTGGAACCCTTGATTTAAATTTGTGGCAATACTTTATATATGATTAAGGTTATAAAAATCCTGTATTTTGGCACTCAATCACACAACATACTATTTCTAATGAATTGGTCCCTGAAAATACATTCTTTGGGGGATGACATAAGGTACTAGGTGATAATTCAAATGAAAATATATTTCTCAAGATAAAAAAAGGTGAAACACTTGAACATGTAGCAATTACAGTAGTAGCTTTAGCCTGGAGTTGGCTCCGAGTCAGCCTCCATTGTTCTTTTGCTTGCAATAACTTATCAGGTAACGATGCCTTCAGAAACCAGGTGGTTGGTGAGCACCAAACGTAAGGTCTCAGAATATCATCTTAGCGGTGGAGCTGACACAGACGGGGGAGATGATCAGGGATTCCTTCGGAAATAGAACTCCCTCAGAGAGGAATCATAATAACATGTCTGGACCCGAGTCACTCTAGAGGCATTGTTTCAATGCTCATGCTGTCCTACCTCTACATCTTAACTTGAACTTTTAACAGGGTCATCAGGTAATAGGCTGAAGCAGGGAGAAGTCTTGAACCTCAGCTGCACTGCTCATTCACCTGTGCAAACAACTTGAACTTGACTTTTCTTTAAATGCCTCCCTAGCAATCTTCCCAATGTACAGCTGATATATATACAACATGAATTACATTGAGGAGCATCCTGCTGTGTTGTGAATCAGTGCACTCGACCACACATTAGCAGGTTGTGGGATGAAAAGAATAAAATGTCTGCAAACTTTCTATTCTTCATGGTTTTTTTTCCCCAAGCTGGTAAAGTCATTCAGGTAACATCCTGGAGTGGTTTATTCCATATCCAGTGGAACCGGATACAGCATACCCCATACCCTTGCCATGTTTTAGTGTTTTAGTATACAAATACATGCTAAGAGCATCTTTCTTTTCTTGAGGCACTCGGGGCCAAATCAATTGCCTAATCAAGTGAGGACAAGACATCTGTGGCGGATGAAAGGGAGGGCAGCTTTCTCTGGAGATTTTTATAAACTGATTAAGTCAGAGCACCACTAATCCTCCTTCCTGCACTTCACGGGTACACTGGCAAAGAAGATTAGAATGAAAAGATAATGGTTATGTCACAAGCACGGAGAAAACAATCTGTGAGAGGCTGCAAGGTTCAGAAATGTTCCCATTGCGAACAGAAATGTGAACTGTGTCTTCTGGGCTAGAGGATGCCATAAAGGCCACTTGCCCATGTGTCACACAGACACGGAGCAATAGCGAAAACAGACCATCAGGAGAGCTTCTTCTATGACAGAAAATAGTGATTCCTATACACTCACTATGCTAGGTTTAACATTTGTCCAATCCAAATTATAACTTCTATGCAGCTCAGTTAGAGCTATTCTCACACTAAGAGTCTCTTTCTCTAGTGTGCATGGGTGTGTGTGTGTGTGTGTGTGTGTGTGTGTGTGTGTGTGTGTGTGTGTGTTTCACTGGAAAGGAGCCAAGCTGCAGAGAAAGTAATTCAATGGGAAAACACTCTTCTCAGAGCTGCTCAGAGGATCCCGGCTATGATTAGAAAAGTCACTGCTCCGAGTTCATCTATACACCTGTTCAGCAAAACTTAAAGTGCAGTGTCATGTAATATTCTGTACACAAATTCCTCAAGTCATAGAATACACTTACATGATACTTTATGTTCAAAGTTGCTTCCAGATTTGAAGTTACTTCTATCTCTTACTCCAACAAACTAGGTACGGTAAGTTTTTTTGAAGCATATTTAACTTGAAGCAAACAATGAAATGTGAGAAAGTGATGGTATTCTTAGAATAAGAAATGCACAGTTGAAATGATTGCAAGTATCCTGGTAAATGGAATATTAAAATTCAATTTGCCATCCTTTCTGATTCATTCAGGAGTCTTAGAAATGGAAAAATGTTCCTGCTAACACAACACCCAGAACAAACCCCAAGAAACATAAGGGAAAATGAAAACTGTAGCTGAACATAAGTATTTTTCCCCAAAGAATGTAGAGATATACTATGAAGGCGAACAAGTCAATCAGTAAATTTTTATCCAGAAATTGAGAAGAATAAACCCGTAACAATAACAGATTGAAAAAAAAACATGCTGAGGGAGAGAACAGATGTCACTAAGAAAGACAAAGAATAAACAAAATGATGACGAGAAACAGGAAGGGAAGGGGGTAATGTTTGAGGTTTGTTTTGAAATATCAGAGTAAAGACACCAGATGAAACGTCAGATAAGAGAAAAACACGTGCCAGTCCCATGGACACACAATGGACCATGGGTCCTACAGTAGTCAGGGGGTGGGGCTTCCCTCACAGTGTGACGAGGGACCTCAAAAATCAAGCATGAGATGCTAGTGTGCATTTTCCATCCTTCTTCCTTATGGGATTTGCACTTCTTAGAAATTTAGGTGTTAGACTAATAAATAAATAGTCTCATATTACATAAAAGATTTGGTCAACAGTGAACCACATATATAGTGTTTTTTCTACATAATTAGAGTAGAGCTTAACAATTCCTGTTGGCCATTGGTGTGCCAGCTCATGGTAGGGCAGCGTGTGTCTCTTTACACATCTGTGGTACATAATCCTACTGAAAACAGCTGACTGACCTGTCGGACACACAGCAGTATGGTATGGAATATAAAATTGTATGTGGGATCTGACAATGATAACAAGTCACTGTCACTGTTTTATGCATTTACTGTGCTGTAATTTTATCATTATTTTGGTAATACTAATAACATTTTCTATGGCATGCTAAAGTGTTATTGGCCATGGTCATCTCATTTACTGAACCTCTTAACTATCCTTTGTCATTTAGTTTTATGTAAATATACTTTAAGGTATTCCTTTTTTTTTAAAGATGAACAGAAAACTCAGTATGTAATAACCATTAATAAGTGTTCTTCTCTTTTAAATGGATTTTTTCAGTAAATAAATACAAAATAATAAAATAAATCATGTTTACTCCTCCTTTCTTTTCTGTGCTGAATTTTCCCCTGGAATTTTATCAGCAATCTTGAGCCATCCCACAAAATTTCCTATAAACAAAGGGCCAGAAACATGACCCTCATATATTTTTTAAATATTTTTCCTTATTTTACATATCGACCCCAGTTCCTTCCCCCTCCCATCACCCACGCCACCCCCACCCCTCTCCCCAAGTGGATATCTGCCATCCACTCCCCAAAGAGGGATCATCTAAATCTGTCGTCATTTGGAGTAGGGACTAGGCCCTCCCTCTGTCTCTAGGTTAGGGGAGTGTTATGAGTGGTTTTTCTTTGCCAGTCTGGCCCCACCAGCCCCAAATAACACACAGAGACTCAGTATTAGATATAATTCTGTTGGCCAGTTACTTGTTTCTTATCTGCTGGGTCTGTCTTAAATATGAACCCATTTCTATTAATCTAGGTACTTCCACGTGTTCTTATCTTACCGGAAAGAGGGGCTGGAGTTCTTCTCTCTCAGTTTCTCCATCTTGGAACGAGTATCCCTCCATGGGTTATGTGCTCCCATTTCGCGCACCAGGAATACATCCTGGTTCCACTGTCAGAGGCCACTCTAGGGTATTCCTTCAGTGTAAATCATCGAAGAACACACATTTCACAGAGTATATACCTGTCATAAAAGGATGGGTGGACAAAACGTAGTGTTCATTGAATGAACAAACATGTAATGACATCTCCAGGTTCTCAACCTGTGGGTTGCGACTGCGACCCCTACGTAGTGCAATCGTAGTTTACACTACGATTAATAACAGTGTAACCTTAAGTTATGAAGTAGAAATGAAAATAATTTATGGCCGGGGCTCACCACAGCATGGGGAACTGTATGTATAAATGGTCACAGCATTAGGAAGCTTGGTTTAGAGGATCGCTTTCAAAAGAGCGATGTGTCTGCAGTGCAGAGGCTGAGAGAGAGCTCAGTGATCACAGACCATGCAATAAGTGGGTGCTGCAGACAGGAACTTCAGAGAGGCCATGATCAGAAATGTGGGTCTTTTAAGCTATCAGGAAAGTAGTATTTACAGGGTCTCCAGTCAGTTTATCCCGAGAAGCTCGGGCTTCAGTGCAAAAAACAAAAAGCAGAAACAAAATGGTTTCCAGTAATCATAGCATCTCTGATGAGAAACATCATAAAGACCGAGAGCCGCTCCTTGCGATCAAGGAATCCGTGGGCTTTCTCAAGGGCGCGAGAAACCCACGATGGACCAGATTTCATTCACCTGCCATCTCATCTGGGTACACACGTAGCTATGCCCAGGAGGTTTTTTGGGTGGAACCACTGGCAATTACCTCTAACTTAATTTCATCACAGGGTTGCAACTCACTGGGGGCAGCAATTAGAATTAGAGAGTTAACTCCAAAACGGTGGCACTGGGAGTTAGCCTTTTGTGATATGATCATGATGACAGTGTCTTCTAAATGAGACTTGGAGCAGCCACCCCGTTTTCATCACAGGAGACAACAGGAATGAGCTTTAATCTATGTATCTAACTCGCATTAGCTTTCAATCTGTGGTTGCTTTTTCAGTTTCATTTTATACATACTATTACATAATATAAGATGTATTAAATATAGATACATTTATGGAGTACAATATGTCATTTTGCAATATATGTTCATCAGCGATAATATCAATAGTCTAATATATTGAAATCTACTATTTTAGCAGTATCATTGCCTAATATATTGAAAATCTACTATTTTAGCATTATCAAATGTATTATACATTTTAATTAGTATTGCCACTCTACAATAGATCTCCGAAAAGCCTACTCCACTTGTCTAACTGGAACTCTCTGCATTTTAATCAGTCTTTTCACTCACTTTACGTCCATCCTAGGCCTGGGAGGGCCTGGAAACACCTTTACTCTCTGTTTGTAACTCATGTCAGATTCTACCTGTCATTGAGATCATAAGATCATTTATATGCTTGACTCAATTTGCTTAGCATGGTGTCAGTTTAATATCTAACACAGAGAGGTCTTTAGATAATTGAATTTAAGAATACACTTTATGACAGTCATGCTGGTGTACAGGCTATAATCCCAGAATTTAGGAGGCAATGGAAGAAGGGTTGTGAGTCCAAGGCCAGCCTGGATGTGTGCAAATGGATAAAGACAGATCTTGATAGGTATTAGATATATAGTGAGCCCACTGTACCCCTGGATTTCTCGGCCCAGAATTCAACCAACCACTAACTGAAAACAGTAAATACAAACTGAATGCAGTGAAAATATATGGATGTTTGGCATTACTGTGTACCCAATTCAGCATTACATCAAGTTATGCAGTGAGGACATCGAGTTAGTTATTGCAGACATGGCATAGAGTGGAGGCCGAGGAGGCCTGCATTGAGATAAGTGTCCCCTAGCTATGACAGGGATACTGGACTGCCTAAACAAGACTTGAATAATGAGTACGCTAGCTGACATACCTGCAGATCGGAAAAGAATCTCATAAATTCCCAACACTATCCAACCCTATATGAAAAGCTACAGATAATTAATGTGTGTGATAAAGAGGAAGAAACCGTTTTCTCCAAGGATGAATTGCCTGATGGACCCAGTAACATATGTGTATGTGTAAGAGAAGGAGAAATGAAATTATAGCAGTACTGTACACACTTCTCAAGAAATGTATAATGGTAGGTTGCACATGGGTTTAATGTAAGTACCAAACAACATTGTACAAGACACTTGTACATCAGCAATTAATAAATTCATACATTTATACATTTATACATTTATACATTTCTGTAATATAGATTATTAAATATCTATGTAGCCGCATATTAGGCTTCAGGGTTATTTTTGTAATATTATGAACCTACCTCAAGATTTTATTATTTGAGATCTTAAATGAGTACATTACATTTAATTTAAAATAGGACAGTATGGATAACCTAAAGTTTCTCTCAAGCTAATTATATTTTGCCAGAGAGAAATCATTTTGATTGGTGACTTGGGTTAAGTATAGTTTTTAAATGTGAGGTTCAAATCAATGTGAGCGTATCATGTGCAGAGTAATTCTCAATTGTCATAAAAATTATGTCCATTATGCCACTTGCTGGGATTCCAGTAATCATCTAAATTCCATAAAACTTAAATTTTCAAATTATCCTCAGTAATTTAAATGTGTTATTAGGCCTTTCATGAAGCGTTTTTCTTCTTTGAAGAAAACAAGCGAAGTTTCTCAAAAGCACTGCAGGATAAGTTATAAGTGACTTTCGCTGGTAATTTGCAGATGCTGTAATAGGAATTTTCCTTTTTTACCTCCATCTAAGTCCAAGCATTTTGCATTCTAATTTGCAAGTAAAAACAGTTACTTTAGAACTTCATGTAGAAGTTCGTAAGGACTTCCACAGACTTAAGGTATATTTTCACAAAAGAATTGGACATGGAATATCACTAGGAGATTTCTAGAAGGAAAAAAAGGAAAAGTAAGAAGACCAGACTAAGTGTGGGAGAAGAGACATCTTCCTTGTGACTCCTCACTCTTCAGAAGCATCATTTTTGGTTTGCATTTTCCCTATGAAAGATGTACACTTTGGACCCTAACTTCGTTTACTTTGGTAAGATGAGTAATGAAATGTCAACATATTTCTCCAGAGGAAAAACACGTTCAAATTTATACCTCCCGTGCACACTGGTGGTTCGCTGTGCCATTTGAGATACTGAGTGCCCTGATGTCACCGAAAGTATACTGTAGGAGATTACACTGCATCCAGTAAACCATGCACCTATAAAGGCTGATAGCAGTAGCTCTGAACCCCGCTGGTTTTTTTTTTTTAGTTAGGAATTACAGAGATGCATATTAAATAGTTGAATAAAATCTATCACTTGTGTATCCTTAGAAGGCATGGCAGAGCCTAGGGGTTTATACTTCCTTGTAGAAAAGATTGGTGATGGTTAAAATGTCCATTGTTTAACATTAAGTGGGTCTTCACAATAATATAGGAACAAAAATAATCTAGTATTGTGATATGAGGTAATAGCTTAGGATCCAGGGGTACAACTTAAGGAATTTGGGTTCAAGATGATCCAGCAGAGGCTTCACTTACAGCTTGGAAGAAATTTCAGAGCCAGCCCTCTCATTTGAGGAGAATAAAAGTAGTTACCTCTTAGCAGTGTTTGATGGGGTAAGACGTCTGTCATGTGCAGCATACTAAATACAAGCTGGTAGCTTTCACTGTTCTGAAGCATCTTTATAATCATTAGTATAAAACAAACAACAAAGGGGGAACAGATGGGGGCTTTCTGTTGTTTTATCGCTGTATCAAGTCAACCTAATTACAAAAGGATTATTTGGTTTTATTTTAGGGAGAGAGATAATGGATCGGGGGTATTTATGAAGAACATGGTTTTTAAAAGCCCCCACCATTTAATTTATAGCCACAAAAATATATGCATATGTGTTTAGACAAACATACATAGTCTTATATAGTGAAGATAGATTATTGTATTGCATTCTTAGAATGATTTGCTTTCAAAGATGAACTTTAAATTCTGTTGCAATACATTTCATTGAAGTATAGGTCATATTATATTAAAGGAAAAAGGATATGTGAATGTGGGTTGAAAGAAAAACCCCACAATAATTGTCATGCTAATAATGACTGTATCTATGGCTATAACATGCAATATTTAGTAGCTGTGATTTGGTGGATTAACAAAAGAAAGCTCTAAATGAATCAATTAGGTTTTTAACAAAGGAAATATATTTCTGCAGTTTGCACTGTAGCAATTTCCATAGATGGTAGCAATTTACAACAAGGATTAATAATACAAATTTGAGTTTCCTGGAAGGGGTCCACATGCGGGTGTTTCTTTGCCACACAATTCCCACAAACAATGGGCAACTATTCATCACTTTTGCTGTGTATTAAAGATGGGGACAGCAAGATCGTCCAAATTGGATATGGTCTAAGAGGCTTGAAGGAACAAAGCTTCCAAATGATCCTTATTGTATATCAGAAGTCATGGTATGTCCAAAGAGAGCGTGGAGCTGAAGGTGGGCTTGGAAAGAACCCCAGGAGAATGCTCAGTGCAGAATCGCCCACTGACATACAATTACATGGCTTTGAATCTGATCCATGACACAATCCATGGTGATTGCACTACTCACAGAAGCCAAAAGACAGATGAAAATGCTTAATTTGCTTATTCTCAAATGTGGCAATTTGCCTAATGAATGAAATTGACTTCATAAAATGTCAAGGTTATCTTTTAGTTTCAAATTTAGAATTCAAGCTTAGCTTTACCCATGGATTTGAGTTCTTGCATCGGTAATGGATTCAAAGTGAAGTGCAGGGAGGGCTACGTGGCTTTAATCCTACCCAAAGAGGTCAAAATAAACAGAATAGTTGGTCTGAACAAAGGTCTTGATAACAGAGAAAGAACAAATCTCAAATGCTGGTCAACTGTGATTGCGTTTAAACACTGAGATAAGAGTGACTGGGGTGTAGCTTAACTGCTTCCTTTCACTCCAGCTTCTGCAAACAATTGCTTATATTGTTGGAATGTCATATAAATCCTGTGAGATGATAAAAGTAGGATTAATCCTTCTATTTAGTAGGATAGAAAAAAAAACCCAGAACACAGAAGAAAAGCCTACAGACCACACAATTACTGGTGTTTGGCATGGTAGACTCGGGAAAGACACGGATTTTACAGTTGAACTCTGGACTGCTTGCTGGAGGTCGGGTGCTGTACTGTTATTTATTTAATTTATTTTAGGTCAGAGACATTGTTGTAAAGTTATAATTACAGAAAATCAAAGAGCCCAGGCTGAGTCTTCTAAGAATAAGAGACTTTTTCATCCAGGTCTGTTCTTTGTAGAATGATTCTATATTCGCTTTAATTCATTTCCATCTGGCATCCTTTATATTGACAAGGCAGGTGTCTTTCTCTCTTGAGTAGAGGTACATGCTTCCAAAAGTCCTCTAGGAATGAATTATCCTGAAAGATTCCTTCATAAGTAATGATATTCTTTATAAACACTGGAGTGCTATTTGACCCCCTAATTGGTGGTGATCCAATCTGGTGACAGCTGGCATGTGTCTTATCTCCTCTCACCTTCTACATTCTTGACATACTCTAATATATGGAAGGAAATTTTGGGATGTTATAAGGAATAAAGTGACAAATAGAACCTGATAAATAGAAGTTCTGCAAATAAAGTACCTAACACAAAGCTTTATCATCCCTGGGTTTATCACAGATACAGGTCTTTCTGGAGCTATAATAAGAACATAAAACATTAACTGCTAGGTACCATACGATAACAAAACTTGCATTTCAGCCAAGTATGTGACTGGAAATGTAGGTGGGTAGAGAAGGAAACGTAAGTTAATTTGCTCCCCTAGTTCTAACTTCTGGAGCTGCAGATTATAATGCATATATAATTTCTGTGTGAAGCATAAATATCACAGGAATATAATGTATTTTTACATTATTGTAATTTTTAAACCATGCAATTTACTAGATACGTGTATTTTTTTATTTTTTAGTTATTTTAAATTCATTCAGCAGCATCTCCAAAGTTAAAATGTAAAATAAATCTGCCTCTTACTTCAGACTCATAAAGGGTACACACACACACACACACACACACACACACATTGTCTGCGAAGATTACTTTTTCATTATGTGTATGTGTGTATGAGTATATGCACTTGAGTAGCAAAGTACAAAGGCCAGAAGCATCAGATCCCCCTGGATGGTGCTAACCACTGAGTCATCTGCCCATCCCCATCTGCATGAAGTGTATTTTCATCCATGGGAACAGCACACGAATACACAACTCACTGAAGAGCTTATCAGCTGGTGAATAAGAAGTTTTAGACTGTGGAGAAATAATAACACAGTGTTTTCTGAATGAAACATAACCCAGCCTCGCCTCCTGTGACACTGAACATAAAACAGCCCTCTATGGAAGCAATAACTTGACATTTTTCCATCTTCTGAATCTTTTAGTGGATAAACTTGGAAGGTCTTTGCTCACTCTGCATAAACAGTGATTAAGCTAAAGGGGGGAAGCACCATAAGGCTAGCAGTGCTCTTAGTGATCCTGGCCACAGACTGTGGGGTTGCCTACTGGACACCATCCATGCTTTGTGCTGCATGCACATGTATGTGTGTGCGTGTGGGCATGCTTATGTGGTTTCTTTTATGTAGGAATTGGTTTTAGAGATAAAGCAACTCTTATTTACTGACTTTTTTGGGTGTGTAGCCTGACTCAGGCTTTTCAAGGTGAGATAGACAAAACGTGTTTTCCTTCTATGCACTTCTTCCCTCAAAGTGGCCTTTGGGGATCTGGCTCGGCTTCTGCGGCAGAAAAGATATCATTTGAAGAATCTATCAATAGTTTTCATTCTTTCTCCCATTGTTATCTAGACAATCAATATGTATTTAGCCTCCTAGTACACAAGCCAGTGATGGCAAGGTCCTCATCATTTTCTGAACTCCCCATTCTATCTTTTTATTAATGAGAAAATGAAAGACAATCATGGCTTCTAGAAACAGCACCATTAGTTACGACAGAATTTCCACCTTTGTCCTCGTGGTTCAGTTCTTTTTTCTTTTTAGCAAGGAATTGTCTAATGTCATCATGTCATAGCTGTATCCACTTAGTTGCCTCTTACTATTTCCCATGTGTATTTGGCTTTGGTTGTCTTGTATATATTCTAGAGGTAGCAGGTAAGTAAATAGTACAGGTTAAGTATTTTCAAAATATGTGTTTAAAAAGTGTACTTATTAACTAAGTTAACGGTTTAACAAAAGTATTAAAAATAATGGTTCATATTTGTTAATATATTTTATATTTGATGCATTAAAATTTCCCCTCAAGTTATTGATGTGAACATGAGCTACTTATTTATTTCTCAATTTTGTAAGACTGCGATTTTGGACTTAACTGCCTGATGCTGGCAGTAAACATGAACATATTTCATAGCTCCTAGTAGATTGGCTGGGGGCTGCGTAGCGTGTGGTGTGCTTGGATATAGTAGTGAGTGGCGTGTTTTATCCTCTAGCAGTATAGATAGACCTTGCTCATGCTGTATCATATTCCACTGCCAGGCAAAGCCACACTGCATGGGGAAGTGTGCACATCCATTGTCTAGTAATATGTTTGTCAGACAGGTTACACGTTTACTTCTTATGTGAATTCAATCACCGGAGTGTAAGAATAGAAGAGAGATGTAAACAAATTCACTAAATAACAAGGCAAATCTACTCAAGTTGACGACCAATGGCCACTATACTACACAACATATTACGAAAGTAGCAGTGTTTGTCCAAATCAGTTGTTGCAAGAATACATGTAAATGCTTTTACATGTGTTAATTTTGTAAGTACATGTACATATATGGACACGGGCATGGCTGTGCATAAGTTCTCTCCTCAGACCATTCGCATTCATGGTTTCAACTCAGATCCTCAGGTTTGGTGATCAAAACAGCCTTACTACAATATTGTCTTATTAGAACTGATTATCTTTTTAAATTGATTAATTTTATGTGACAAATCACATTATACAACGTATTCTGATTAATCTCTCCACGCCCCCTCTCTGGTCTCCCTCCTGTTCTATTAATATCTCTTATCTCTATTAATATAACCCCTAAACCAACGAGT
Source organism: Cricetiscus sungorus (assembly GCA_030556225.1). Classification (NCBI taxonomy): domain Eukaryota; kingdom Metazoa; phylum Chordata; class Mammalia; order Rodentia; family Cricetidae; genus Cricetiscus; species Cricetiscus sungorus. The sequence goes on along the minus strand of JANBXA010000727.1, from coordinate 3,789,975 downwards.
CCCTTTCCCAGATGAATGACTTTTAGTTTCAATTGATGACCCATTTGGTGTAATGGTTGGCTTGGGGCTGTCAGATGGAACCTGGTGTAGTCATTTTTGGGTACACAAATGACTTACTCTCTCATTGACTCTATCAGTAAGTGAGGGGTAGGGCCTTGTGGCCCATTCCTTCATCTATATGTGATAGCTGATGTGCCTGCTCTTGTTCAGACACAGTGTAGGCATCAACAACTGCTCTGAACTCGTGATTCCTGAGGCCTATGCGAAAGATGGCGTTTCACGGCGCCCTCTGCTTGCTTTGTAGCTCTTACGTTCTTTCTACTTCCTCCTTTGCAATGTTGCCTGAACCTCAGATGAGATTATCCTAAATTTCTACATTAGTATTAAGCAAATGTTTGTCTGTCATTTACTATCTGCATTATGTATGGTCCCAAATCTCTGCATCCATTACAATTTATTTAGAAAGAGATGTTTCTGTCACTAAAGCTGAAAACAGCACTTGTCTGTAAGTGTACAGATAAATATTTAGGAGGCAGCTTGATTCTATTTCAATTTAGTTAAACAAATCCTCCTCTTCGGGCTTGTGATCTCCCCTGCCACGGGTTTTGGGAAGTTTGAGGTGCTATGAATGGATTCTTGCCAAGCATGGTTCAAATACTAGTAGGGAACAGTGGATGCTTCCATAACAGTAGTCTCACTGCTGTACAAACAGGCTTACCTTGTCTAGCATGTTGGTCTCATAGATACAAGATTTACAACTGGGTAAGAACACCGGCTCCTGTTCCCCCACGGTATCCTGCCTGAACTTTCTAGAACAACGAAATCTAGCCTGCAAGGATCATTTCAAGCTTGATTTTACTACATCATGCATTCAAGTTATGTGGCATCTTCAGAAATAGAATCATTCATCTCGATGGAATGGTCAACTCAGTGGAATTGCAAGAAAGCTATTGCAGGAACTTTGAGGGCTTCTGAGGCCTCCCTGATGAACAGCTCATAGGAGTTTTTGTTTATTAACCTTTGGCTTCTGGGAGCAGCGTTCTCCATCCACTCAGCCTATCTGCTTTCAAATTATTTTTAAATTTTGTATTTTTAATTTGTTTTCAAAATAATAGATTTCTATTTTGTTGTTTTTAGACCCCTTCGTTTTGTTTAACTCTCCTCGTGTTCCCTTAACTCCACTATCCTCATTTCCTGCTTGAACCCTTACCGTTCTCCGTATACACATCTGTATCACCTGTATGAAGAAGGTAGTCTTTAAACCCATACTTCTATTATGTTATATCCAGGGAACTTCTATTAGCCACTGTTTGGCTGGAATTTCCAGGTCACCCCTGCCTGACCTGGGAAGCCCCATTCCTCTGTCTCCAAACTCCCTCAAGGAAAGCCCAGATCTGCATTCTTGGCAATGGGGGTCCCCTCCTCTGAAGCTGCCAGCAGACCAGTCCCCACCTAAAGCGTTATAGCTGGACACAAACCCAGCTGATGGAGCACGTGCCATCACCTCTCCTGTACATAGTATTTAAACTCCCTCCTTTAGTTCAGCTATGTGATTTTCTCCTGCCACTTCTCCTACCTAGATCTCTGGGGGCTGCTTTGCCCAAAATAAAACTGGTCTTTTACTTTTTAAATTCAACTTGATCTGGGCTACTGAAAACCTATTATTGGGATACAGAAACCCTATTAGGAACAACTTGAAAATTCTAAAACTTGTGAAAAACCAAAAGTGAACAATAACCTAAGACTATAGAAGAAGGAATATATAATAGTTGGGGAATATTGAGAAATGTGAAAATTATGAGAAAACATATGGAAATATATTTTATTGAGTAAGAAAACTCAATTTGTTGAGTTTCAAACAGCTTTGTCTCTGACCACAGATTTCTAGATCAAGCATGATGCGACTCTATGGACTTTAGTGCAAGTAGAATGAGAAATACAATAAGGAGTATTAAAAATGAACAGGGTTAAGATAAAAAGAGCTTAATCTTGTTGCTAAGATTTCAACCTATGGGTAAACTACTCACAGCTGTAAGCACCAATGCTTGATGAGGAGATACCGAGGAAAATATTCCCCACAGATGGAAAAGAGACACGAAACTCGCTACCTTTCCCCCCAACTTTCCCCCTCCAATCTTCTACTGGTGCTTCCATGTCAATGCACTTAGTTGTCGGCTAATCGTAGGCAGACTTTTCTTTCCCACCTGCCAGTCCCTAAGTAACAGACATGGAGACATAAGATTAATTGTAGTTGCTTGGCAGATAGCTCAGGCTTATTACTAACTAGCTCTTACAACTTAACCATTTCTGTTAGTCTACGTGTTGCCACACTGCTTATGGCTTGCTACCTCATTTTGTACATTCCGTGCTCTTCCGTGTGTGGCTGGCAACTCCATTGACTCTGCCCTGTCCTCCATCTTCCCACCCTCCTCTGTGTCTGTCTGTCTTGCCTATACCTCCTGTCTAGCTACTAGCAAGTTAACTATTTATTAATGCAAACGACAGATATTCACAGTGTGCAAAAGGATTATTCCTCAGCACTTAGTCAAACATGCCGAGCAAGTGGTGGGAGTTTGGTTTTTGGAAAAAAAGGACTGTTGAAAAAAATGGACAGTATCTGATATAGTATGTGTGTACCTACACTATAACAAGAGAAGATCTTGAGGACAGAATTTGGCTGAGAGTGGAAAGAGTAAGAAGAAATGAACTCATGCCCTGAGATATTTTCCAGGTTCTATGAACTTCCCTTTTAAGCTACAGCATTAAGCTTTTTAAAGTTTGGTTTCATTTTTTTTAAAATATTTCCCCTTATTTCAATTATGTATGTCTCTGTGTGGGTACAGGTAGATGAGTTAGGTGCCTGGAAAGTTCTGAAGGTGTGTAATGTCTCCTAGAACTGTTGAGAGAGGAAGTTTGGAGCAACCGCTGTGGGTATTAGGAACTGGACCTGGTCTCTTGCGAGAGCCATACCCAGTCTTAACCACTGGGTCATTTCCCCATCCCTTTGTGGAAACTAAAATTAAAAAAATTAATTAGTTTTTAATTGCTACTGGAAGTTGGAAAAATTATACATATTAACAGCATACTGTCTGATGTTTCCATGTATGTACACAGTATGCGATATCTAAATAAGTTCAAACATACACTTATTTTCAAACCTTGCTCTTCTTCTTCTTTTTTATTTTTTTTGTAATACTAAAAGGTTGAAGTCAGGAGCCCATGCATGCTAAAGAGGCACTATACCCACTGAATACCCTCTTTTCTTTATATTTTTGAGATGATAACTCATCATGTCCCCCAGAGTAGCCTTGAATTCACCCTCCAGTCCTCTTCCCTTCATGGCAGGGGCTACAGTCCTGTGCCAAGAGGCCAGGCCCATTGATGAGGTCTTTTTGGTAAAACTTTCAGTATACTTAGCATACTTACTGCTAACCCTTTGGGACATAGGGTCCATTTTGGACATCCGGTCACCCTGCTGAGGAATCACACAGGAGTGCCTCTTGCTCTTACTGAATGTAATTTGGGATCTATTGATCAGACTTTTCCCATTCCATCCCCCTGCTACTTTCTTCTTCCAGGTTTTTAAGGTACACAGTGCCCCATTGTTATCTCTAGCAACCCTACTGGGCAACAGCAGAGGCAGAAGTCTGGAGAAGAGGACCAGCTCTGATTGCAGTGTGAGGAGAGTTCCCCTGCAGAGCGGATTTAGTTGGTCTGTCGTCCACTTGATTTAACTGTGAGACTGAAGTTGTAAGTGAGGAAGACAAATCAAAGAAAAATAAGACTAAAACAAAGGCCCATCATGCTGCTGTCCTGGGATGTAGCAGGAAAGAAAAGAAAGATACAGGGTATTGAGAGTGTGCTAGGTGTAAAATATGCCTGAAAGGGTAGGAGATAGATAAGGGATGGTTATGATGATGAAACTGGGATTTGCTTTTGCTCTCCCGCTTGGAAATCTAAGAGAAAATGCTACTTATGAGTGTCCTCACCAAAATGGACTTACACCATGTATAAGACAGACAATAAAGTGATCGAAAAAGAAAATCAATAATGATTCCTCCTGACCCCACAACTCTGGGATAGGGCCAACTAAGACCAAGTCTATTTGAAAAGATTCCACTGTAGGGGTGTTGTGTACACCTCTGAGAAGCTTTCTGCAAGCATCACTGTAGGGGTGAAGGGTGGTGAGCACACCTCCAGTTCAAGGCAAAACTTATCAAAGAAGATGGAAAGGTGGTATTTTTTTCAATTGTTAGCACTGTTTTGCTATTTATTTGTTTAAAAAATAAGGTATTTATGACAATAAATCAAATTTATGTGATAATGCCATACCATTGTCTTTTTTCTGAGATAGTGTATATGGAGTAGCATCTTTATTTCCCGGTTGACTAAACTAGAAATATATTTGCATAGTAACACCCACTGGGGACAGAATAGAATAGCAGAGGTGTGTGGCCCTCAGATGGCATGAGGGTATAAGTTCAATTTGTGTGTGAGAGAGGGAGAAGGAACATCTTGTATGCTAAGTTAATAGCTCTGAAATGATGATGATGAAGCTGTAATTCCCAGGATTAAATTTTGATTTCTTCTCAAAATATGTATTTTAAAAGGTATAAATGAGTTTCATCATAAAACATGAAAAGACTAAGGCTGTCCCTGCCTCTGGGATACATTCAATTTAATGCTCAGAATTTTCTTTAGGCGATTTAATTATATACGATTAAGTAAGACTCATCTTGTTGACTTTTCTTTTGATAGAGCTCCATCCTGTAGATGCCTCTTCCTTGTAATCCTTTGCCTGCAGCCTCGGGTTCTCTTCTGGCTGAGATGTTTGCCCTTATACTAGCTGTCTTCCCACCACACTGTGTTCCTGTGGTAATCCTCTTCCGCTCTCCCAACGAAGCTGCTGATCTTTGCCCAGTACTCTCTGTGGAGAGATGAGGAAGACCCCAGTGAATGGTAGTCTCGACCCAATCGTGTGTGTCAGCCGCAGCTTCCCCCTCTAGGAAGTCTTCACTGGAGAGTGCTTTCCTACAGACAGTGCCCTGCCTTGTCAACATTAGCTAAACTAATGTACTGTATGAAATAAACACATTGAGTTCCCGGGCTATTGCCAGTGTTTCTCCGTCAGTGCACACAGCCCATCCAAAGCTAGCTGATGAGCTTGTGTGTCTGTCACTTCGTCATTCCCCCATGGCCTCAGTCAGGTCCTTTAGAGTCATTGCCGCCCCTCTTAGATTTCCGTGACTCTCTCTGAAGACACCTACTACATATACAGCGCTCCTCTGTTTATGCTTATTTGATACTTTATTATTCATTTAGGAGACTGTATTCACTTTGACAGAGCTCAAGGCATATGTGAAAATTCATTTACACAGCGATGTGTTGTGAAATGAGAGAAAGAAGTACTAATGAGGGAATAGAGAATGCCTGCTAAGTTTAAAGTTCATTAGTGCATGAACTTTTCCTGCAGTTGAGAACCACTTACGCTGCTCAATTTCTCTTTCAAGAACGCAAGCATAAAAACATCATTTGTCAACAGATCTTTCTGAAATTATTGTCATTTCCATGCCTTGTTTTTTTGAAAAAAAAAATACCAACGAACTCCTTCCATCATAATGTTATGGTGACCATACATATTATGCTATATTATTAATATTTAATGTTTTTAAATGCTACATCTCTCATATAGAATTCTTCTACATTTCAAAATTCAAACCTCACCTTTTTTCTTAGCTGTTTTTTTTTAAACATTAACCCACTATTCCACCCCTTAAATTACTGCTGCTCACTTGTTGTCAAGGAAACAAGGTAGCCGAAGGTTTATTTTTTTTTAATACAGTTGAAATATGAATCAAGAACGAATTGAGTATAAACTCTAGAATTGATGTTAAAAATTAGAAAAAGGCTTTTTGAAAATGATTTTAAACACACAGATGATTTTTAAGTTAGTTATTTCAGCTTATAGACATGAAAAGACATTGCATTTTCTGAAATCCAAGTCACATAAAAGCGGCTTCAGTTAAAAGAGAAAATTATTCTAACGTATTTGGTAAAAAAAAAAAATGGCTGTGAAAATTCTATATGGACCATGGAAATGAAAATAAAAATAACTATTTTGCATCTAGCACCATTAGTGTGATCTGAAGACAGCAGATCTAATATGACATGAAGAAGGCCTTCATTACTTTATCATTCCGTCTTCTTCAGAGGGATAGAATCCATAAAAACATGTACCGTTATAAGAGGGGATTTATCGTGTTGGATTCCTTGATCATCCCACCCTACAGTGAGTGGGTGTAGGGATGATACTCTCTCCATTTAGAAGCTGGAAGTCCTGGAACCAGATGCATTGGGGGTGTTAAAAGCAGTCTGAGGTCTCACGTAGAAGACCTGGGTGTCTTCAGTGAGACTCACTATCTCTGGAGAGATCTGCCTTCACATGCTAAATAATCTATTGTGTGTGCAACCAATAGTAGCAGCCAGTGGTGTCCTCACTTAGCAACCGATACCTTTACGTGCCCGGATGTTTGCTCTTTCTTCTTTCCTCTGCTTTCTACTCTCCCCAGTCTCCAGCTCACATTCAAGGTTTATTCCTTTTATTCAGTTTTCTTATCAAGATCAAGAAAGGAAAACAAACAAACAAACAAACAAAAAACATTTATTAACCCTAAAGCTGATGATTTCCTAAGGGTTCCCCATCTGGATTCAGTTTGAATTTTATTCCTAACTGTGATTATGGGATAGGCAGGGATGTTTTCCTGTGGTGGAATACTAGTTGACATTCATTTGATGATTTCTCAGAAGACTTTGTTCCACACACGTGCGAGTCAGCTCTCGGGGAGTTAGAATGAGAGCTGCATTCTGAATAATCTTCACTGTGTCCTATTGTAGCACATCCCCGGATCCAAGGACTACAGCATAATGTGTCACTCAACCCTGCCTTTTTGCATAAGCAATGATTTAAAATGTTAACTTACAGACCTCAAGAAGTAAAGAGATGAATATTAAAGAATGTTGAACTTTAGCTTAACAAAGCCTGAATATTCCGACCTAGTTAACATACATTTGTTGCCAGTGAGGAAGAAACTGAAGTAGCGTGAGTGCCTCAGACTGGGGTTATCATCATTTGTATGTAAAAACTTAAGGTCAATTTATGCTTTTGGGTCAACAGTATAATATGTAGTATTCAAATATACTCATAACAGCACAATATATTTAGGGGTAAGGAGGGCAAAGCCTTTTTCAACATTTTATATTTTAATGTAACTAAAACATTATTTCCCATACTCTGTCTTCTTTTGTGTGTATTTGTTCATTTGTGGGGTGCATGTGTGTGCATATACACGTGCACCAGAGGACTAACTCCTCCTGATATTTCCATTTTATTTTTAAATATGAAACCTCTCACTGGTACTGGGGACTCTGATTAGGCCTGTGCTTTTGATCACCTGGTGTAATTCCTTTACAAAGTAAAGATACAATATGGAAAAGCATATGTTTTTTTAAAAAAATTGAAAATGTTTATCCCTTTCTCTAGCAATGTCCCAGAAATGAATGTGTATCCTCTCCTTCCTCAGCATATTACAAGCAGCAGTGAGAAGTTACTGTTGCTCTACTTTTGCAAATATCAGTTTGAGACATTATTTCTCCCCCAGTGTCCACAGCTGAGCTGTATGTGCAGCTGCGTGATTGATTAACTCAGGGTACCACTGTTGAAAATAGCCTGGCAGATTGATTTGTCTTTTGGCTTGTGATGATCTCTCTCTCACCTTGCTTATTTGTAGCCCATGTAGTTTTACTGAATTTACTCTTCATAAAGGTCCAAAGGCAGTGTGAGTTCCAAGGAAATAACATATACTTAAAAAGCCAAAACATTATAGTTATTTTTACAGTGCCCAATGTTGCCACATGTAACAACAATTCTTTTACAATTAAACCCATTGCTATTCGGTAAACACGTGTTTTGCAGATATGTTTATTTACAAATAGCACCAATATATAATCTACTCAAATGTATTAAGTATAGCAAGCAATTTTCTTCTCTCATTTATTTAATAGCTACTGTTGGTCAAAGATCATGACAGCATCCTCCTCTATAATGAAGAATTTATGTTCAAACAGAAAAGCCCAGTGGTGAATGAGGAAATACGTGACAAATGAGCAAATGAAAAATATTGGGGATTGATGTACAGCAAACAAGGGTTGTGATATAGGATAGCGGAATAGGGCAAAGAGTAGGAATTTATTTTTCGAGGGTCAGTCCAGGGGAGGCATGTCCTTTATCAAAGGAAAACCAGGCACTACGGAGATGCCACAGGGGGCAGAGAGAACAGTAAATACAAATGGGAACCACAAAACAACCCTCACTGATGTACAGATGAAACTGGGACCCCAGATGAGGTCGGAATGGTACTATTATGGAACGGGATACAGCAAATGATCCCGTGGGATTTCTGTTCCTAAAGGTGACAATCTGCTAAATTACCAGAATCCTCTCTTGAACTCCTGTGTGATAAGAAGCTTACTTAGGTAAAGGCTTTCCTTTGGTCAATGCTTAAGGACAAAGAGCAGTGTATTTGTATGGACTAGTCTGCATATTAGATAATCAAAAAACAGCTCTGACTATTGATCTTATTCTTTCCACTTAAAATAAGCAACGTTACCTAACAGCATCATATACATACAAGAAACAGACTTCAAATAAAATAAATCTACTCATGGGCAACATTGTAACACATTGGTAGTAGTAGTTGATTTAGTGTTTCCGTACTGATTTATTCCCTTTACCTTCATGGAAAAAGATTGCATTTATTACAATGCATTTAGAACATGAGACATAAGTGTACCTTTTATAAGGAGAGAGGTTTCTGGAGTTTTAATCCTTTTTAGGCTTCTAATGTGAATTGTATTGAATTCATAGAAGAGAAAAATACAATAGCATTTTAAAAACCCACTTGTATAATATTTTATTGATGATCAGAAATAAAGATCAAAACTTATCAGCAAAGGTCATTGAACCAGAAGCAGAATTCTACAGTTTGGTTAATGGTCACAAAAGAATTGATTGTTTTGTTTTGTTTTTTGAAAAATATTCACTGGTAGTTAACGTACTTCTTTGAGTAACCATGTGCCTTGAAATTTAACACTTGAATGAGATGCTTTTCAAAAACTATAACTTCATTTTTCTTCTTTTAAAATCTTTGGCTTTTTAATAAAAGCAACTTTTCAGTGAAATTGAAATAGCAAGAGAGTGGTCATAACTAACGTACACATACTAGAGAGAACTACATTCGGGAGCTGATGTGTGATGACTAGTCAAGTAGTTTGTGTCACATATAACTGAAAGAAATCAATCAGTGCTCTTATTGTATCAGTGGATATCAGCCGTGGGACATGATTCGCTTGAGGTTTTCATATCAGGTATTCTGCATATCAAATATTTGCGTTACAATTCACAACAGTAGCAAAATTATAGTTATCGGCAACAATGAGATAATTTTATAGTTTTGGATCACTGCAACAGGAGGAGCTGAGTTAATGGGTTCCAGAATCAGGAAGGTTGAGGACCACCGCTGTAGATGATGCTTGTGATAAGCCATGCACATCCAGCTGTTGATTGCACATTTCATTTCTATTTTGTTACTTATTTGTGTGTGCATATACCTGCCCACACATGTGCACCTGCTTCAGCGTGCAGGTAACCAATCAGGGAGTCAGCACTCTGCCTTTAGTGTGGATCCTGGAGATCAAATCCATTCCTCAGGCTTCATAGCAACTGCCTTTACTGGCTGGTCCAGCCTGTTGACCCATTTTTCACGTGTGTGGAGATTAATCTGAGCTCAGAGTGGACAGGAGCCTACCACTCAAGGATGGTTGATGGGGAACAGGGACCAGGTTAGGAGGACTGCTCTTAATGGGCTCAGCAAGTAACCACACATCTAAATTGATCTTTGTGGGATTTATGGCAACAGGGAAGATGAGATACAGACTAGCATTTTGGGTTTTTGCTGGTGTATCTACCAATTATTCTGTCCATTTAGTTTCTAAATCTCTCTTCCTGTAGAATCCATTTTCTATTTGTCCCTTTCCCATGCAAAATGAACATTAGTACAGACTTTTTTAAAAAAAGCTATTAGCCAAATTTTGTTCTGCTATGTGAGAAAAAAATATCTTTTATAAAAATGAAACCCACTCTCAGATTTTTTTTGCTTCCACCATCTATGTAAGCTGCTTTCTTGTATTTTTTTTAATAATGAATAAAATAGCTACTTTGATATAAGCTCTATTTGCTTTTAAGGTTGTTCTGAACTAGAAATAGCACATTAAATTTTATTTTATTGGTATTTTGTTTAAAAAATGCATCACAGACTTTGATAATTTCCCATGGAAGGCCTCACTATCTTTGGGGAGTGGGTGGGGGTGGCTTGGGGGTAGTCCTGGAGGGGCATGTGAGGATGGGATGGAGAGGGAAGAGAGTGATTGATATGTAAAATAAAATTACTTCTAAATAAAAAAAATATCAGTTCAAAAATTGCCCCATTTTCTCACAAATGAGTGTCAAAAATCCTGGCAAGAAGAGCCATATGATAATTTTAGTAATGTCAGAAGGAAAAGTTTGTAACTTTTGGATCTGTAGGGCTTTTACTAGATTCTTCACTGAGTTTTAATTCAAAATCAGATACAATTATATTAGATAATCACTTACATGTTACCAGTATAAAACTCTATAAGTGACTATAAACATAGACCCCTCACAAATCATGTAATTACAACATCCAGAACAGGTTAAAAATGAATACAAATAGTTTTGAAATGCATATGTGTCCGTTGGAAAAAGGTGTAAGGTGTGTGTGTGTGTGAGTGTGTGTGTGTTGTTTCGTTCTACATTGGGTCATACACCTAGACATCTTCTTGTTATAGAATGTATCAAAATAAATTGAATATCCATCTAGTAATCAGAATTGCCCTACAAAGGAAATACCCATTCTTCATTTCACATTAAATTCTTCAATGCATAACAAATAATCTATGGGAGGGACTGTTGGGAGGAAGAGATCTAGATCACATACATTTTAATATCTGCAAGAGGACAAATCCTTTCATACCTGTAGGCCTTCAAATAGTTTTGTTAATTATTGACATTTATTTCAAATCCAGAGTAAATTATATTAGATGTTAAATTACAGATTACCAACATATTTTTAAAAAAATGGGCAAATGGAATTCTTTTTTAGCTTTATATTTTAAGTAATATAATAATAAGTCAGAGAATTGGAAAAAGAGTTAGCTGAAAGAATTAATAACCATTTGATTTGACATAGAAGAAATAACTGAATCTAGTGTCTGCACAGAGGCTTACATTAAATTTACAATAAGCTGCAGGCTTGTGTACAACAAATTTTACCAGACTTGAACAGTAGGGGACGATATTTCATTAGTTTCTGTGAAATCATAGCAACATTTAAAGAGAAAAATTACAATTAATAACCTAAAGCAGCTGGCCAAAAGCAAAGACAAATTTGATTAAAGCAAAAAGGATTGAATTAAGCTTACTTTGTTTAAAAATGTTTCTTTATACTTGTGTCTCAAGACTGGCTCTGTTACTTGTGGGTGTTTGGCTATTTCTCATCAGCTGTTTTATATTTATGTCTTACTAGGGTGGAAACACTTATCATTTACGCTGTTTCCATCTTCACAATAAAACTCCACCATAGAAACTCCATGCAAAGGAATTTAATATTATGACAAAAACTTTATCCTCTAGCTTTGGCAAAATGAGGAAAGCAACCAAAAGTTACCACCTTAACAAAAGAAGGACTAATCCATGTACAGAGTTCACAATGTTGATCTCTCTTGTATTCAGTATAATTGTTCTGGGAGTAGGGGTTGGAAAGAGCCTGGTCAAATGTGCTTGCTCCAATGATGTTCCCAGTAGGAGATCCATTTCTGTCATGGAGCAATTCTAGAGTTTATTATAGTCAAGGCTGAATCTCATGCACACACAAAAAAAGAACAAAAGTTAAGTTGTATTTGCATACACAAAGAAAAAGAAGTATGTTAGGAACTGCATATCAGAGTAGATTTAGTATGTTCTAAAGATTAGTTAAATAGTTGTACATTAATATTTCCCTGAGAACTAAATCAGCAATATTATTTATCATTGATAGAACTGATGTGGTTCTACTATCAAGCCTTCTAGTAAATATGTACCAGTGAACCATTTCAGTTAAAAAATATTGGCTATGCATTTCCTGGTTCATATTTCTATGAATATGAACCCTATGGTTCTTTCTGTTCATTGTTTTGCTCAGTAGTGTAGTACTTGTGATTAGAAAAGATTAATATTTATCATTTTCATTAATCACATGTTTTAAGTTAGAACTTTGCAATTTTTCCATGAAGGCAATGTCTATGGAAATCTGATAAAATGGTGTTATTGATAGTGTAGTGATTCATGGACTATTGACAAAATCACCAAAGCTCCATAAATTCCCAATTTTTTTGTGATTGCTTGTTGAAGACCTAAAAAATCAAACACAAAATTTACCTGATTTATTAACTTACCAATGGCTTAATTTTTGCAAGTAGATAATATTTTCTTAGAAAATCTGATTGAGGCAGGCAGGTCTCTGACTTCAAGTCTAGCTTGGTCTTCAGAGTGAGTTTCAGGACAGCCATGGCTATGCAGAGAAAACCTGTCTCAAACAGCAACAACAAAAACAACAAAGACAATTTACAGAAAGGCATGGAAAGGTAATACACAGACAATGCAAATGTTAGGAGGTGTTTGAAGAGTGATTTCTCCTTCTGATCAGAATTTAGTTGAGAATTTTCAAAGATCTCAGAATCAGCTCTGAGTCTCACATTGCATGGCCTTGAATACAAATGACCCAGACAAAGACACAAGTCCATGCAAGAGAACAAACAAAGGTAGAAGACAGCTAAATAAGAGAGAATGAACATCTGAAGAGATGGCTCATAGACCTTGAGCAGCTTCCAAAGAACATCCAGTCTCCAGTTCTCTAGTTCCTCAGATTTTACTAGGAAGAAGGAATCAAGTGGAAAAGTCTTGTCTGTGTAAAGCTGACTTCTACTTTAGAACTTCCCCGACAAGGCCATCCCACAGGCTGTGTTAAGACTCCAAAGTTTTTGTAGCATTAAATGGGTGCATTTTCACTTAGTGAAGCTTGATGTCTTTAGACAGATCTTTCATGCCAGGTTCAGACATTCCTAACCCCATACAAAAAGCAGGATGGTCATGAGAAAGAACCTTCTCTAGACGTTGTGAAGTCATAGAAATGTGAGGTCTAGGAGAATTTGTTGACTACAGGAAGTTAGAATAAGTGTGAGAAGTACCCGTGCGGATGCGTGAGTTACAAATATTCAACATGAGCAAAGTGTGATGGCTATGTAAGATTGTCTTCTGCAAACCAATGGTAGGATGGAGTTGGGCAATTAAGAAAAGTCAGGGTATGAAAACACAGAGACCAGGCACCAATGGGATCGACAATTAGTGCGTTTTGATCCATGGTTCACAACACTGTAATATTTTCATAACTACTATAAGTGACTACATCTCGAACATCTGTGTGATTCTGCTACCTGTAATCCCATCTCCTGTAGAATTCATAGTGATAATACCTGATCCAAATGAAGGCCACAGGTTCCTTCTGCCTCTGCCTCCTGGGTGTTGTGATTAATAGCTTTTGGGGCATTTTCGTTGGAGCTGTAGAATTCATAGCTTTGGACTGAACTTAAATTCCTAGCATTGAGACCTCTGAGGCCATGGATGTGAATTAACTCAGGTGACACTGTTCTGAACCTGGAAAGTCCTAAGATACCATTAGGAGTCATCCATTGCATTTCAAAACACAAAATAAAAATGTAGCTTGCTCCAGAAGTTTACATAGCAACTAACTGCAGCGTGTGAATTGTTAATTTTTTCCCTCAAGGGAGTGTAAAATTTTTGGTGTTATTATCACCTTAATGATGTTCCTTTGTTAATAAAAATAAAAATTGATAAACTTAGTAATTGAACTGAAAAGGTGTACTGTAAGTTTTTAACTAAAAAATGTGCTGAAGAGTCAGCAACCTTAAAGAAAAAAATATTTACACTAAAGAACAAATGAGTATAGACAAGACAAGTTATGGTTAACAGAAATGATGCTATATGTAAACTCTTTCAATTATTGTAAAGAATTAGAGACAAAAATATAAAATTAATGATAAAACATAAATTCTCCTATTGATCATATAAGTTGTGTGAGAGACAACTAAAAAGTAGAGTATGTTTATGTAACTGAATTTATTAGTTTAGAATATGTGGGTATAACTATGATATAGTTACATAATCCCCATGGTACCATAAAAATATAGAACATATGAAAAAGTAAATGAGAAAAGAATTGAATCATGTCAATATAAAAACACAATGCACAGGGTTTTGAAAATATAATAAGATGGATGAAAAGTAAAGAACAAAGTGACAATAGTAAATCTGTACCAATATTTAATTTATTAAGGAAAATAAAGTCTTAACAAAACATATTTAGAATGGATGAGTGCTTTTAGAGGAAGATATTCCATACATGGGGGTCTCAAGTTTGACTATGAAATACATTAATCTAAAAGTTGAGAGAAAAGATATTCTGTAGAAGTGGATACTAAGAGATCATGGTTGGCCATATTTGTATAAAATAAAATGTACTTTCTGTTAACAACTGTAAAGAAGAAAATAACATCATATAAGTATGTGGTGGTATCGATGGGTATGACTCCCATGGACTAATGTGTTTGAATGCTTGGCCTATAGGGAGTGGTACCATTAGGAGGTATGGTCTTGTTGCAGCACGTGTGTTACTGTGGGGGAAAGCTTTGACAACATAGCCTGTCTACTGTGGTAGACAGCTCACTTCCCGTTGCCTGCTGATTAGGATGTAGAACTCTCAGCTCCTTCTGCAGGATCACGTCTGCCTGCATGCTACCTGGTACAATCTTAATGGACTAACCTCTGATGTATAAGGTAGCCACAATTAATTGTTTTCTTTTATAAGTGTTACATGATCATGGTGCTCTTCACAGCAATAGAAGCCCTAACTATGACAAACTATAAGTTAATAAACTCAGTGATAATGCAACAATCACTATTTTATATATATATATATATATACATATATATATATATATTGTGTGTGTGTGTGTGTGTGTGTGTGTGTATAGCTGTATCAAGTAAACTAACAAAATGGGAAAAAGTGTTAAAATAATAGTAATAATAGTAATGTACAATTTCAAAAATGAGTAGTATCTATAGGCAAACATGAATAAGGAAACAGAAGATTATATATATGTACATATATATATATAATATATGTTTATAATATATACATATACATACATACTATAATATATACATATATATATATATTATATGATGGGGGATGTCATTTTGTATATATGTTTCTCTTACTGGATAATGAATAAAGCACTGTTGGCCAATAGGAAAGCAAGATAGGCGGGACTAGGAGACAAGGAGGAAAGAGGAAGGAGAAAGGAGGAGTCAACATGGAGAGTCTGGAGAGAGCAGCACACTGGGCCACCACTCTCTGATATGATAAGCCACGTGGAAACATTTAGATTAATAGAAATGGGTTAATATTTAAGACAGAGCTAGCCGATAAGAAACAAGTAACTGGCCAACATCATTATATAAAATACAGAGTCTCAGCTTGTTATTTGGGGCTGGCGCAGCAGTGGGACCAGGCAGCCGACAGGGAAAACATACTCGTTATTAACTTTACGGTAAAAATAATAACCTGAAATATAAAGGTATATTCCTGCTCTCACTCATTCTATGCACACACACACAAAAGAATTGTTAATAAATAAAAATGTCTGAATAAAGTGAACCTAGTCCTGGGATTAAAATAATAATTTAAAACATTTCAACCATTTTTACCAATTTAACATAATTCAGGGTAAATTAACCACATGAAAATATCAATACGTTCAGAAAAATGAATCTGATAATTGCATGTAGGTCCATGAAAAAAAAAACAACAAAACTATAATAAGGAAAGTATCACCATACTACAGTTCACAAATGGCATTCTATCAGGTAAAATTTTATTCAACCGCAATAGGCTAAAATGACCTCCTCTAAGATGGAACATGGGTAGCATGCCTATTCTCCTGACTTCTACTCTTTATAGTGTTGGATATAATAAACAGAGTAATTGAACATGAAAAAAAAGACATGTAAGTTGGAAATTATGAGGAAAATTATTGACTTTCCACAGATAGTATGGTCGTATATATTTAAAATCTAAATATTATAGCACTCAGTGTCAACAGCTAAGTTATAGTGTTGATGAGTGTCCTCTCTCATAGCTGGCCTGGTCCTTCCAGTGCTGATGGGTGGGCAGCAGGCTTACAGCTCTGGTCCAGCTCAGGATCTGGGTTTTGGGTCCAAAGTGTGTGCTGCCTTCACTAACAGGGTCTCTGCAGCTCACTCTTTCACAATAGAGACCAGTGGCAACCACTATAGTGTTTTGGGTACTTCATAGTCAACTGCTCACAAGCAGTTATGCCTAAAATGGCCCTGGAATTTTGATTTAAAAATCCATGAGGAAGAGTCTTTTTTCCCCTAGCTCCTAGCACTTCAGTTGCCTGTGGTTCTTTGTCTTGGTTGAGGTCTTTGAGGCCTTTCTCCATTTCACATTAGCATTTCCATTGGTATTTTCCTGGCTCAGCTTTCATGCTGGCGAGACTCATGGATGTAACTCCGAACTTTTCTCAGAAACAAGTCTTCACAAACACTGTTCTCCCAGTGGCTCTTAGGTGTTTCCACCCCGTCTCCCTCAATGATTCCTGGGCAGTACGTAGAGGAATTAGGTTGTAGATACCTCAGGATTGGGCTCCATAGCATTGCAGCTTGGTTCATTGGTGTGTTCTGTAATGTGATGATCAAGTCATGTAAACTTCTACGTATGAATAACTTCAAACACACTGAGCAGGTTGTATTTATGTATTTAGTACTATATATGTTGTATGTGTATGTTATGTGTTTATGACAACAATTAAACTGGCCATGAATTTAAAACAGTTGGGTAGGTTTGTGTACAGGAAGGTGTAGAGGCAAGGGAAGGGGATATGATGTCATTATAACATAATCTCAAAAACTAATTTTTTTGAGATTTTATTTTTAAAATAAAACATTTCTTGAAGATTAAATAAAACCATGACTTTTGAAACTAGTACTATCTGTCCACTCATGATAGCTTCCCTGGAATTCAATCTCTCTACCAACAAATTTTTAGTTAGCTTGCGAAGTTTCAGTTTCCCTTATGTTCTTTAAACCACCCTTTGTTTTGGTTGAACCTCCACTCATATCTACCATTCCTTCATCTCTCCCAGTGATACATATCCACTGGTAAATAGTGGTACCATTGTTCCAGGGGTAACCAGCAACTTCCCAATTGGATCTGACATTGGGTTATGATATAAGAGGCAATGCATACCTACTATGTAAATATGGTCAAAATCTTTCAGCTACAGCCTTGTGCAGGAATGTGCTACTGATGCTTTGTCAAATAGATGAGTAGTTAAATTGCCTTCCATATATTTGTGTTTACACCCATGGACCAATTAAGCTCCTGGCTTTAGGCAGAGGAACCTATTCTAACAGAAGGCAATTGTCAAAGAGCAGGACTTATGAGTTCAGAGTCCTAAATGAGAAATATATAGCACTCATTGGGAGGCAGAAGGGGTTGTGGGTAAAATCTGAAGGATCCAGAGGAGTACTGCAAAATGCTTTCTACTGGATAGGACATGGTCACTGCGATTGTGATGACAAAGCAACTATAGCCACTTGCACAAAAAACAAACAAACAAACAAAAACAAACAGACAAGACAAAATAAACAAAAGGCCTGGAAGTAGAAGACTGATTGGAAGGATGAGCATGGGAGTGGGGAGGAATTAGAGGAGGGAGTTGGGATGATCACAGCACATTTCACACTGGTGAGAAACTCAAATAGTTTTAAACTAAACATCTCAATAACATTAAAAATCCTAAATGTCCTATATAACTGATAGCTATTGTAGAGATCCAGCGAAGTTGCAGCGTTAAAACAAACAAACAAAAATACCACATGAAAACTGGCTGGCTAAAGTTCTCTGGCTTCATTTCTAGATTATATACCACCCTATTCCATTGGTCTGTATCTGTTAGTGCCAGCACTATACTGGCTCTTTACTATAAATCTGTAATATAATTTAAAATCTGGTGTCGGGATATCTTCAATATTACCCTTTTGCTCAGGATTGCTTTGCCTATTTGGTGTCTTTAACACTCCTAAGTAAATTCTAGAATTATTTTTTTCTAAATTTTCAATGGATGCTGTCGGTGTTTTGATGGCATTTACATCGATTTTGTGCATAACACTTGGTAATACAGCCATTGTTTTTAGGCTGAATTTTGCAGATCTTTGGTCACAGATGTGTCTCTTCATTATCTCCTCTACTCTTTGAATTCTAACTTTTGCATAGAAATTTTTCATTGTATCATCTACTGAATTATTTTTATTTTGAGGAATTATCTGTCTATTGAATTGCTTCCTGGCAATTTTTTCCTCACCATGTTAATTATTTCTATATGGCAAACCTGCTAACTTTGTATGCTTATCTTGCAGTGTTATACTTTGCTTCATATCTGTAGGGTTGTTTGCATTGACAATAATACAATATGTAAATAAGTGTAATTTGACTCCTTCATTTTCTATTTGTTTCACTTCATTCTTTCCTTTGAGAGATGTTTCTGCTCTTATTTTCTTTGTAGTATCTTCAACAGTAGACATGTGATAGTAAAATGCTAAATATTTGAGGAATACACTGATCTATAACATGAGAGTATGCACATACAACTGAATATAATTAACCTATGTAAATTTCTTGAATTCTTTCATATAGTTAGCATGAATGTACCTTGAGGACATTATGCTATGAGTCCATATTTATTGTATGATTCCACTGAGACAAGTTGTCTAAAGTAGTGTAACAGATCAGAGATGACGCAGAAGGTGGACATAGGGAAAAAAAGGGAGCCATTTTCAACAGTACACAGTTCAGTCATGGGGGATGATGAAGTTTCACAAGTCTGTTGTGCAGGATGTGTTTGCAGCAAAACAAAACAAAACAAAATAAAACAAAACCATAATAAATACTAAAAATGTTTAAAAGCATAGATTTAATGCTATGCACTCTTTTTAAACAGAATACAGAAAAATAAAAAAAGAGAATAGAGAACAGTTAACAGATATGAGGACAAGTAAAAATCAGTATGCTATGTTTGAGCTCGGTTTCAATTACATTTTTAGTGACATACTTACTCCATTTGATTCTTGAAGCTGTTCTAAAATAAAAATAAATATATAAAGTACAACAGAGCTGAGCACAAGCATTGATTTTGTGGTAGGATGAAGTCAAATGAAGTACTGGAACCAAAAATATTGCTATAAAATACCAAAAACTGGAAAAATAATAACACATTAATTGTTCCTGAGGAAAAAATAACACATTAAATGTTCTTGGGGAAAAATAACGCATTAATTGTTCTTGATGATACCTCAAACTCATTGACTAGATCCCGATAAAGCCTAAGAATGAACATGGTAGGAAACAGTGAGAAATGGGGAAGATGTTTTAATCACAACAACATAGAGCACTAAAACCCCTACAAATTTATCCCCTTAAAGGTTTAGAATAGTTATGGTGAACAGATGTTCCAAAGTGAGGATTGCTGTTAAAACATGGCAAACACAATTGCATTTGTGCTATCAAGGGAAAAATTGGGAGAAACTAATGTAAGGATCCCAATAACTAGGAGATGGTTCTTCGTGAGCAAGTGTTTATTACTTCCCATTAATCTGCATTTTCTGCTTTAAAGACTGTCAAGGACAGGGCTTTCTATGTGGTGATATGATTTTAAACTGAGGCCGAACCTTAATTTTGCAGCCTTTGACTGTCTGCAAGAGGCATAGTGAAAATTCTCTCTCTTACACTGTAGATTCAATGAAGCAAAACCTTAATGTTGTACTTGGTTTGGGTCAGATTTATACTTGTCACTTCATTTAAAAATCCCATATGAAATGTTAATGACAACTAAAATTGATCTTTAGATGATTCCTCTGCGATGCTTATAGGAACTGATGTGGAATCACTCTGGAAGGCATTCACATAAGTTTAAAAACTAGTCATTTTATAAAAATATCCTTTAAAAGCAGGCTCATAAGCATGCAGACTTAGACTCGCTGCTACAAGCACAATGGGAGCCACAGGTTTTAGACATGTAATATTTCTCAGAAACTGGGACTCTGCAGCAATGTCTCATGAGTTTATATAATACTCCTGCAAACTTGTAAATGTAGTTCTTTAGCTTTACCTGTACTCTGACACATATGTGTATGATACGTATATGTATAGGATGTACATGTACATTTATATTGATGAGAAATAGAATATTTAAAATTATTGCCTACCCGGCATGTACAATTAGATATCAAGTGGCTATATTAGCCTTAGTGTTTCTGAAATTTTTCTATTGTTCTAGAAATCTATTACGCATATAATGGATTTTGCTCCCATTCCTTCTCTAAACTCTTTCCTGTCTCCTTTTCCTTCCCAACATCATCTGCTCATTTGTGATCAACGCAGTGCTGGGTAGCATTTCAGGGGAAACATAAAGAACACTGACTTCCATTCTCCAGGGGCCATGCCACCAGTTTCTAAGAGCTCCTCAGTCATGCTAGGGTCCTCAAGGGCTCCTCCTCCTTCCAAGATGAGAGTTTGGGAGGCCTGGCCTTAGTCAGTCTTTACAGCTACTGCGAGTGTGAGTTCATTTCTTCAATGACCCTGTCATGGCCACCGAATGCCATTCTGCTGGAGACTCTTGTGCTTCTTTGCTTAGTATTTATGATGAACAAGAGGCTACGGAAACTTGAAAATCTGATATACCATACGAAGGAGAAATGATACCACTCAGCAAGACACTTGCTACCGTGAAGAGTAGCATGGAACATACTGGAGAAAATTGAAAATAGTAATTATCATTTTGGGCCTTTTGGGTCTAGAAGCAAAGACTAATAGCGTGCTTGTAGAATTACATTCTGTTCTCCTGCTTTCCTCTTCCTTTCCTTTTTCCTTCCTTGTATCTCTCTTTGTTCTTTCCTTCTTCCTCTTATTTTGATTTTATCTTTTCCCATTGCCTTTCATTGTGATCTTATAAGAAGACTGACTGATAGCATATTACATGTGAATTGACCTTGTAAATGCTGTGGCCTTGAAAAAGAAAAGTTATATATTCTTGAGGGATATATTCAAAGATGCTTCAAGATATTTAAATTTTTGCTTTCCAAATATTCATTCTTCACTATTTTATAGTTTTCTGGGAGGCTAAACCATATGTACTTTATGCTCATGGCTGCTATTTATTTTAGCTAAATAGTCTGTAGTAAGAGATTGGAAGGGTGGAAGACAGGGGATATGTGGGGTTCGTTCTCTTTTCGTTTTGGGGTTGTGTAGTTCTGTTTTTATGAAACATTTAAATGTGTAATCTATGTAACATGTTCTCTCCTGGCCTAAGATTCCTCTCATTAAGTTCTATGCTTTCACACTTGTTGTTGTTGTTGTTGTTGTTGTGTTGTTGTTGTTCTCCTTCTCCTCCTCTTACTCCTCCTCCTCTTCCTTCTCCTCCTCTTCCTTTTCCTCCTCATCCTCCTCTTCTTCCTCTCCTCCTCCTCTTCCTCCTCCTTCTCTTCCTCCTCCTGATGGGAGATGTGATTCTGTATATATGTTTCTCATACTGTTAATAAAGCCCTGTGGCCAATAGAAAACTAGATAGGTGGGGCTAGGAGACTAGGAGGAGGAAGAGGAAGTAGTAGGGGGAGGCAAGATGTAGCCCGGGGAAGGAGCAGGACGCCTGCCGCGCGGCTCCCCGATAAGACGACCACGTGGAAATACTTAGATAAGTAGAAATGGGTTAATAATTAAGGCAGAGCTAGCCCATTAACAATAATGGTAACTGGCCAACAGGATTGTATCAAATATAGAGTCTCCTGCGTGTTATTGGGGGCCAGGATGCCAGACCAGCGGCGGGCGGGCTGGCGGAAACTTACATGCTACATCCTCCTCTTCCTCCTCTTCCTCTTCCTCCTCCTCCTCTTCCTCCTCCTTCTCTTACTCCTCTTTCTCCTCCTCTTCCTCCTCCTCCTCTTCCTCCTCCTCCTACTCTTCCTCCTCTTCCTCCTCCTCCACCTTCTTCTTCTGTGTGTGCCATTGTTTCATTTTCTTAATCCATATCTGCACACTATCCACTGTGCCATTCACTTTTATTTTGCTTCACGTTTAAGATTCTTAATAATTAAAAAAAAACTGAAGTAGTAGGTTTGCTGATTATATTTTGAGTTACATTTAGAACCCTGGAAGAGAGCCTCTTCCAGTCAATGCATAAGACCTTAAATAAGCTTGAACACAGTTTTTTAAATGGCACTTTGCTTGAGACCTATATTATAACAGGAAACCTGTCTCTGACACTGCCTGGGGCCAGGACCAAGAGACTAGACATCCCAGAGACATAGGTAGAACAAAACATGACTGGCAAAATAAATAATGAATGAATGAATAAATAAACAAATAAATAAATTTTAATGAAATGATTCCTAATGATAATCTACTATACTCACAGATTATTGCATAGTCTAATTGTCATCAGGGAGGCTTCGCCCAGCAACTGATGAGAAAAGAAACAGAGGCCCGAGCCAAACATTAGGCAGACCTTGGGGGATCCTGTGGAAGAGGGGGAGGAAGGATTATGGGAGCCAGAGGGGTCAAGAACACCACAAGAAAATCCACAGAATCAACTAACTTTGGCATATAGGGGTTCACAGAGCCTGAGCTTCCTACTGGAGAGCTTGGCTGGGACTGCCCTATGCCCTCTGCTCATGTGTTAACAGTAGTGTAGCCTGGTATTCTTGTAGGACTCCTAAAAGTAGAAGCAGAGGCTGCCTGTGACGCTGTTACCTGCTTCTGGGACCATTTTCTCCTATTGGGTTTCCTAGTCCAGCCTTAACAAGGGAGGGTGTGCCTACTCTTACTGTAATTTGGAAAGCTGTGACAGCTGATTTACACAGGAGATCCCCCTTTTCTGAAGAGAAAGGAGGAGGAGGAGTGGATGATGGGGTGTTGAGGGATGGGCTGGGAGGAAAGGAGGGAGGGGATAATGCGATGTTGCTGGGAAAATGACTCTCTTGATTAATAAAAACAAAGAAAAAGAAAAAAAATAGTGCTTATCAGTATGAATGCAAACTAAAGTTTGTTATAGTGCCTCATCTTTTACTTGTTGGTTAAATGTGTTTCTATGTTATCTCCTTTTTCACTGAAGAACGTGAAATTACATCCTCAATGAGGAGTCCTGCAAATTCTTGTCCATTAATTTGTTTAAAGTCTACAGGTGACATAAAATAATATGACCAATAATATGAGAGAATAATGCTTAAGGTACCAAGCAAAGTAAATACAGATGGGCTAGAGATGCATCTTAACTAACATAAATGTTTGTATTTGAATTTTGCATTCATAAATACTATTTAGGAAGATCATTTACTAAATTTTATATTCAACAACTCCAAGTACATCTCATACATAATCATCAATGATATCTCCTATTGTCTGTTTGTTAATGAATTTATGGTTTTCCTAATTAGATTACCTTGTATTTCTTTCTATGCAGCATGATAATTATCTTCTCTTGGACTTGTTCCATATTCTGAAGGGGGAAAAATTCTCTTTCATGTTCTTTTCATCTCAAATCAGAATTTGGAACAGACCTTAAGCTCAAACAAATGGCACTATGGTTATTGGCAAGAAAAGCAAAAGAATGATGCAATGGTGTGCAGCAATAACGAAACAGAAAGCATTCAAAAGCATGTCAAGCAGGTGGTACCACCTGTACCCGTCTAATTCCTGCCCTGACTGTCTGCCACCCACTTGTGAGAAGGATGGAGAAATTGATACTGGTTCAATCCTGGTAAGGAAAGGGGGCCGTGGCTCTAGTTCAAGGACAAAGTCAGATTTGGAGGAGGGGATTACTAGTATTAGTGCCAGTGGATCATCGTCTTTCTGTGAAACAACTGTGGGGAGCTCCCAACAAATCCAGCTTTGATTTTTGTTAAGCTATCAGATGTGAGGAGGGACACCTGTGGGCTAGAATTTCCCAGCTGTACTTGTAGTCCTACAGCCCACTGTTCCAGCTGGCTGGCACTTCCTTACAAGGAATACAGAAAAGTGTCTGGAGGAGAGGGAAGGTAATCCACTAGAAAAGTGTGTTCCAATCCAAAATCAAGAAACACATTAGTAAAATAGTTTTAAATGGTGCCATCTTACGGGACGCAATAGAACTAATGAGAAAAGTAGCATCATTTAGGAACTAACTCCTAGGCTGTTTCTTATTTCAACACCATTGTGTTAAAGATGCAATGGGACCATTATGAAAGAAAGTAACGTGAATCGTGTTGAAAGGACAAATACTGAATTGATGAATGAGTGCCATAAATATTTTTTTTCCTAAAATAAGACATCATAAGCAGGGTATGAATGCAGATATTACTCCGCCTCTCTGTATTATACGTGTTATTGTTCAAGATGTTACTTTGCCTGTTTGGCATCGATTGAGAAACGTAGTTTGGTATAGCTACCTGACCTTTATGTTTGCTGAATTACTTCACAATGGATTTTAGGTTTCTTACCCTCTAATATTTCTCTACATCATTACAAAGGAATTTAAGCAATAGAAGAAACTGTGGTGATTAGTTCTCTACCCATGGCAAAGGGTACCTCAGAAATGTAATCCTTACATGAAGGGTTTCTTTTTTTAAAAAAGTGGAACAATGGGCATTTGAGTAGATCTGAGTGTGGATAGTGTACCTCAAAGTCATTGATTCCATTAATCTTCTTTAACTCTGAGTAAGATCTTGATGATGGACCAGGTTTTACCACTGCCTTGGCCCATTCGGTCCTTATGATCTCTTTGGTCAGTGGAAGCAAAGGAATTGATCCATAATGGTTGTAATGTCTTTCAGTGCTAATTTAGCCTTGAGCATATCCATTTTCCAAACACAGGGTCATTTATAGACATAGGATACTTACGTCATACCATCCAGCTACCTAGGTGTTGAGTGTGGTATCCATTATGGCTTGTGTGGCCATAATTATCCAACAATAACAGCTAATCCATTGAATTACCTCATCACCTCTACCAGGGAGAAGTAACCAGGGCAAAGATGTCTCTTGAAACAAGTAAAGTAGCTGCCCTTACAAGAGCAATTATTGACCGCTACATGAGTCATCCAGGTTTGAGATAGTTAAAATCGTCTTTTCTAAGGTAATGCGATTTTCTGCTATTAAGTCATTTTGTTATTACATGTGTTCTGGTCTCAGTGAAGGGGAAGCCTGAGCGCTCCAAGGGTGTGAGGTCCATGGCAGGCTGCTATGCTCCCTTTCAAAACCCAGATTTTCTTCCAGAAAATGAACACTTACGCTGCTCTATCTTTATGGATCAAAGCGGCCTGTAATTTGTATAAAACATCTCTATATAAGGTGAAGTCTCAGAGTTCTATGAAAAAAAAAAGAAGAAGAAATCTAGAAACCAGAGTCATAAGGAAAAATGGTTATATTAATACCTCAGGTTTCCTAGGCAATGTGTTCAGATGGTCTGGTGGGAAATGGCATTCAGCACCATGCTTAAGTCTCACTGAGCAGAGTATCCGGTCTCAGTGCATTGGTGACAGGTACAAGCCTTATGGGTTTTGCTGTAGATTGTTAAGAAACGAGACCCAATAATGCTGCTTAGTTTTCTATAGATTCAGAGACTTGCCTTTCTAATATCTTCGGCAGTTTACCAATTGCTCATAGTGATACTGATTTTCCTCCTGCTCACTCTCCTTGTCATTTACTCCTGGAGACTGAGTGTTCTCGCTCTGTAGCACACCCTGTGATAATATTTACACTCTGTAATACTTAGAGAAATAAGAAAAGCCCGAATCACTGTGGATTAACACAATGTTTGACATTTCACTGAAATAATATTGTTGGGAATAGTTAATGAATGTTTAGCATCTGCGTATTAAATATTGATATAAATATTATGAATTAATCATGCATAAAATAATTGAGGTATGCCTTGCATGCCATATGTCAATAGAATGAGGCTGTGTTCTTTAGGAATGATTATTTGTGATACTTATGATACATTTCCAATCATCTCTACTATAGTCACAATTTACACATTACTTAATGATTTTTGAAATATAGATGGGGCTATTCTTTTTTTGTGTGAGTAGACTTATAGTTTTATATCCTGAATGATTTAAAAAATAAAATGTTTTTGTACCTCAAAGGAAGGATATTGTTCATAAAATATTCATTTTTCTTCTAAACAAGGAAATATTTACCTAGAGGTATACAAATAATGAGGCAGGAACACTCTTTTGATCCCATAGATAGACAGGGCCTAGTTAAACACCTGATTGCTTGGACACAGTTAGGATGTTAGAGAGGCTTGGTGATGGAGAGCTTAACTTGTTAACATTGAGATCCCATCGTCTCACATCAATCTGTCTTCTGGGATCTCAATGTTAGCTTTACTTCTCAAAATACAAGTTTCTTCCTGATTTGAGCTTTATTTGAAAACCCCTGCTAATTTACTGAATTGTCAGGGAAGATAACCCATGTGCTTATATGGGAACTGTAGCATTAAAATAATCATTTAATTGATAACTAACAATTCACATTATTTCTTTTTAAAACTACTGTTTTGAAATTGTAATATTTTTACATCATTTCCCCCTCCCTTTCCTCCCTCCATTCTTCCCATGTACCCCTTTATTCTCCGTCATATCAATTGCCACTTTTTCTTTAATTGTTGTTGTGTGTGTTACCATAAATATGTAATTACACCATAATCAGTTCATATTCTATCATCTACCTATCTACCTATATCTACCTATCTATCTATCATCTATCGATCTATCTATTCCCCTGGCTGACTGCGTGGTGTTGGATAATTGGATAGCCACTTCCAGAGCTTTCCCCAGGAGTTTAGGAGGCATTTTAGAAGTATCTGGGGAGGTTCTAAAACATATTAAAGTTTGGAATCCCCACAAACTAAATTTACGCAGTGCCTTTGAAACTTCAGTCCAAGATTTAGTATTTAAAGAAAATCTCCCCTGAGTTATACTGCATGGAAGATGGCTGAAAACAACAGCTTTGGAGATAGAAAGCAACACGGCACACAGAGGACCTGTGGTCAGTCAGTGTTGCAGATGTGTTAATCGGAGAGGAGCAGAGCAATCAGGAAATGTGATTCTGTTTAAACATGACACTAACTGCTGTGCAGTTTTCCTAAGTGGTAATTGCAAGCCATTGAAAGATTGCAAATCAGAAACTAATATCAAATTTCTATTCAAATACAGTTACATTAAGAAGCATATGGACTTTCAAGGAGGATTCCAGAAAGCAATTACTTCTTCTAATGGGCTTTTATCTAAAGATAAAACAGGAAAAATTTTGCATATATGGGTGCAGTTTTCTTGGGAAATTATTTTGTTGTATTCTCAAAGGAATATTTAAGTTAAAATAGTTTGTGATTACATTTTTTTTTCTAGATTGGTAGGAATCTGGAGATACATACATCAAATGAGTCTATTTCCAATCCATATGGTGGCTTTCAATTTTCTGTAGATAAATGATACAAGAATGTTTCATTTCTGCATCTGTCTTGTCAATGAAAACATTTCTATAGGCTTGTGAAATGGCTCAGCTGGTAAAGATGCCTGCTGCCAAGTCTTAAAACCCAAAAGCCTGGGTTCAATCACAGGAATTCACTTGGTGGGAGGAGAATAGCTACTCCTGAAAGCTATTCTCTGACCACACACACACACACACACACACACACACACACACACACACACACACACACACACTCACACACACACACACACACACACTCACACACTCACACACACACACACACACACACACACACCACACACTCACTCACACACCACACACACACACACACACACACATCACACACACACACACACACACACTCACACACACACACACACACACACACACACACACACACTCACACACACACACACCACACACACACACACACTCACTCACACACACACACACACACACACACACACCACACACACACACACACCACACACTCACTCACACACACACACACACACACACACACTCACACACACACACACCACACACACTCACTCACACACACACACACACACACACACACACTCACTCACACACGCACATACACACATTCACTCTCTCTTTCACACACACACACACACACACACACACACACACACACACACACTCACTCACACATGCACATACACACATTCACTCTCTCTTTCACACACACCACACACACCACACACATGCATGAGATAAAGTTTAAAATATATGATTGATTACAAGTTATCTAAACTCATTTATAAGCACAAGGCCCAGTATTTCATAGAGACTCATGCTTCCAAGGATTCTGTGTTGGAGCTTATTCTCTGTTGTTGAATTCTAATGAGTTTGGAGAAGGAACTGTGGTTTTTATATTTGATACATTCACCTATCTGGTCCCGTTTAGGACACATAGCCAGAGATATCAATCAGATAACCCAACTCTGATTGTTACAATGTAATATTTATTACCTAGGGAGAGGTTAATAGGAGATACATGGATCTGAAAGCATACTGGTGCTTTCATTTTATCAAGTAAAAGATTGAAGTCTGGTGTCTGGGGTCCAGGGTTTGTTGTTTGTTTTAAATACAATAATTCAATGTCTTTGTAAGCTAATAAAGACTTCCGTCTCTCTCTATCCCAGATCTAACATCTCACCTAACCTTCATAGTAGTTCAACAATTGTGAATTCTATAGTTGTACATTATTTTACTAAGAAAGAAAGAATGGGTAAAGTTATATATCTCACTGAGAGAATAAGGACAATCTTTCTCAGAATGTCACAGGGAAACATCCCTTGTATTTTGGAGAGCATCTATGATTACCACTGTACCAGCAATGCAGACATCCCATATATTTTGTTGACCATCATCAGGCCAAACATTATCAAAACACTTGTGCCTGCATCTCCAGCTCAATAGGACTAATATTTTAAATAAAAGCATTTTTGGAACATTTATGTACATGGGTGTTTTTCCTGCATGTGTTTCTGTGCACCATGTGCACATATCAGTCATGGAGGTCACAAGACGGAGTCAGAAGTTCTGAGACTGGAGTTACAGGCAGTGATGAGCCAAAACGAAATCAACTCCTATTATTTAGGAATTTCCCATCCTCAGAGGTTCTGTGATAAAATAAAATGTACTATGACACTTACACTTACTGTTTTTGATGCAATCACTACTTTTTGACTTTACTGTTCATTGAAATCTTAGAAATACATTTCAAATTTTAAAAATAATTCCCTTCATGTGTCTAATTCATGTAGTTCAAATGTTGTAATCACAGGGATATCCGCAGCTTAACTGCCTTGAATGTTTGATTGCCTCCTCTTTGTTTATTTTTTATTCTATAAATTTGTATTTAAATTAGAAATAATCTCATTTTACATATCAGTCCTAGTTCCATCTCCTTCCTATCCTCACAAGTCCCCCAGCAACCCCCTATCCCATCCTCCATCCTCCCCAGGGAGGGTGAGGTCTTCCTTGGGGGATCATCAAAGTCTGTCATATCATTTGGGGCAGGGCCCAGGTCCTTCCCATATATATAGGCTGAGAGAGTATCTCTCCATAGGGCATGTGCTTCCAAAGTCCACTCATGTACTAGGGATAAATACTGGTTCCACCACCAAATGCCCCATAGACTGCCCAGGCCTCCTAACTGACACCACGTTCAGGGTGATTGGTTTGGTCCTATTCTGGTTCCCATCTGTCAGACTGGGGTCCATTTGCTCCCACTTGGTCAGGTCAGCTGTTTCTGTGTGTTTCCCCGGCATGGTCTTGACTCTTTTGCTGGAGTTTATGTTCTTTTTAATAGTATATTTTATTAATTTTTCACAATGGTCATGCAATATAATTTCATAATAGCTCACCCATTTTCAGCTCTGCTTCACCTCCCTGCTCTCCTGTCTTTGAGTTTCCTTCCCCATCTCACATAGAGTCTAGTTTCTATTTGCCAATTGCTCTTGGAATTGGGGCCTGTCCTAGAGTATGGCCATCTTACAAGCTGTCATACGTTACAAGCAGTTTTGCCACCAGCCTGGTCCCACAGCTGCATCTGCCCCAAATTTCACACACAGAGACACTGTGTGTTATATAGATGTAAAGCTGTTGTCCAACGGCTAGAGCTTCTTATTGGCTACCTCTGTTTTAAGTATTAACTCATTTCTATTCATCTAAGTGTTTCCACATGGTTTTATCTTACCAGTGACAGGGTCCGGACCCCTTACCCCTCACATGTCCTACATCTTGACTCCTCCCTACTACATCTCCCAGAATCCTCCTTGTCTCCTAGTCCTGCTTTTCTTGCCTTCCTATTGGCCAACAGTGCTTTATTGATTAGCCTATGAGAGAAACATATTTACAGAATGGCATCTCCCATCAGTCATGCCATCAAGTAATGCTGATTCTCTCTCCTTCTCTCTCAGTAGCTATCAAATACCAAGTTAAAAAATACTATTAAAAAGAATGTAAACTCCAGCAATGTTTCTCCTGAGCCAAATGTAAAGAAGCAAACTTATTCAGCATCTAAGACGCCCACCAAATTTGGAACCAACTAGAACAGAGCTATGACAACATAAAAATGGGTCCATAAGCACGCAAGGGTTTCTCTTAATTCTTTAAGGTGTTAAGTGTCTTTTGAAAATCATAACAACCTTTAATTTTATGGTATTAAAAAATGAATACAATATCCATGTATTTTGCTTTTGGTTATTTCACAGATACATTTATTTTTTCTTACTGAAGCCATAATTCCCTTTTCCCTCAAATGATAATCTTACTACTATCTGCCATTATGACAGGATAAAAGTTTTAAAAACAGTAATATATTATAGCTGTCATAATGCATTTACAAATATAGCTCGTGTCTTGCGTATTGAAGTGTCAGTTTTACAAAGTGACCTCCATTCTTGCAGGTGTGACATTCTGAAGGGCAAGCATCTCTGTGTCTGACCCTAGTCTCCACCTCCATTGCCTACCAGCTATGTGTTCTTCCACAATTACAGGAGTGTAATTTTATTACATTACATCCTCTGCTTTTGAAAAAAGAAAAAAAAAGTAAGAAAGAAAAGAAAAACAACTTATCAAGGAAGGCAGCGAAAATACCCTCTAACTAAGTACCAAAAATTTAAGGTTTCTGTGTCTCAAAGTCAAGGATCCCTTTTTCAAATAACAAATTTTTGATGTCTCAAACTCGTCAGATAATTAGAATTTCCAACATAGTACCTACCCCTTTACATTGTGCATTGTGAGGATTTTCATAAGACAGAAGATCCAGTAAATGTCCTTTAGTCGCAATGTGTAGCATTCTAAAAGATGCACAAATAGGACTCTGCAAAAATAACTTTGTCACAGGGCAGCACATTAGCTATTTTTATTCTTTCCATTCATATTTATGAACTGGAAGCTGAGTAATAATGCAGGCCCCAGCCAAGACATCCGAAGTTTAGAATTGACTCTTTTAGGGACATTGTCTTTTATTTGAAAAGAAATGATTTCAACACAGACTTTACTATATAATATTTTTTCCCAACCTTTACCTGTGAGAAACGCAAAAACCTGCACTCTCCATTCCAGTGTTCCCTCCCGATATAAGTCTCTTTAGTGTATTTCAGAAACACGCTAGGCTTTGGATTCCTAAAACATCATCTCGCCTCCTGGTCGTTTTCATCACAGTAAAACTGTGCCAACTCTGAGTTTGTTGAAAATAAACTCCGAGTTTGTTACAAATAAAGAGAAAAACAGATTCCGGGACTGGAGGAGGATTCATTCAGTAGAGCACTTGCTGCTTAAGCATGGAGATTTGAATTCGGGTTCGCAGAAGCCGAATAAAGAAGCTCCGTGGTAGCATGAAGAAGCAGAAACGGGGGTCTCATGGGGTTTTGCTGGCTGGCTAGTTTAGCTCTGGGAGGTAGGCACTAACTTGGTGGAAGATCAAAAGACTACCTCGGGCTGAGTTTCTTTATCTGCGATTCTCCGGACTCACGGTTATATCTGGAGGTCCCAAAGAATCAGGACAAATGGCTAACTGTGGTGCCTAAAAGCGCATTAAAGTGCGCGCTGCTCCAGCCTCTCTGAGCTATTACCTGTGATATCCCACCCCATACCCTAAACCTCTCCAGCCCAGG
Organism: Cricetiscus sungorus; assembly: GCA_030556225.1. Classification (NCBI taxonomy): domain Eukaryota; kingdom Metazoa; phylum Chordata; class Mammalia; order Rodentia; family Cricetidae; genus Cricetiscus; species Cricetiscus sungorus. Next base: position 3,757,523 of record JANBXA010000727.1, on the reverse strand, counting down.
ACTTCTCTCCCCTCCCTCCAGCTCCTCTTTCCTTTATAAACCTGCCCATTTGTAGATGCAGTCGCTTATCTTGCTCGTGGCGATCTTGAACTGCTTGCCCCCTCTTCTATCTCTTCTGATGCCTCCTCAAATTTTACTGTCTACCGTAAACCACATATTAATGGGATAGTTTGACTCAATGTTTGTCTTTTGTTATAGTCATTAGCAGACAAGTAAACGGCCTCCTGAGAGTCCATTTTCTATTTGTACATTTAATTTCTCAACCAGATATTTGGTAAAGAGAATGTACAAAAATCTGGTAAAATTTAGGCGAACAAGTTGTAAAATTTATGAATTTAGCTAATGTTTGACCTTTCACAAGATGCATAGTGCTAATTTGCCTTTTAAATAAGTGAAAAACTTTGGAGATAAAAATGCCCCTATTTAAAGGTGATAATCTTCTTACACTACGTGGAAAAGAACTGAAAGAATTTCCCAAGTGTTTCCTTTCCTTCTCTCCCAGTCCCCTTTTTTTGCAGGGGTAGGGTGTGTGTGTGTGTGTGTGTGTGTGTGTGTGTGTGTGTGTGTGTGTGTGTGCAAACTGTCTTAAGTTTTCAGGAAGTAAAGAGAAAATTTACACTCATAAAACAGGCTTTGTAGAACTGGTCAGTGTTCATGTCTCCAGCTAAATGAAAGCTGATCGGGCCGGTAAGTCTGGAGACTCTCACCACTGGTGTGATTGTCTTGAAGTATTTTGTCTCCTTGGAATTGCTCTGGCTCCATTTCCCAAGGAAGTTGATTTCATGTTAATCCGACTCATTCATGCAGGTTTTAAATAGCTTGTGTCCAGCGCTTTGGAGCATATTTCTCTCCCAAAGACTGATAGGCCGTTTAGCTACCCAGCCACCCATCTTGCCTTAGGAAAGAATGCTAATTACAAGAAGAGATTGCTCACATCTTAGCACAGCACGGAGTCAAAAGAGCCAGTTCCTTATTTAGGGGTTAAAGAGTGTGCCCTCTTGTAGGTCTTTGAACTGAGAGTTGCCGTATGCAATTTGGGACCGCAATAAAATGAGGAGACATGTTTTCATGACCCATAACCATTTCAGGTTGACGCTGAGTTGGTTTACAGGAATCTGAGGTATTTATCATGATACATTTGGTGCAAATAATCCAATCATTTGCCTTGAAAGCATTTTCTTAAATTTTAGTTTTTAATTTCCTTACAAATCTCATCTAAATGTGTGCTATTGAAGTACAAACCAATGGATATTTTAAACTTTACTTGTGTTTGCTCCAAGGATGAAAATGTTGATGTTGTCTAGTATGCACACTTCACATTAATTTAATATTAAAGGTTAATGTTAAATTTGAATAACAATCATTATTTTAGTTCAAGTTGATCATAGCATATATGCTTTAAATGAACAAGTTTCAAAATTTATTTAGATCAAGAAAGAAACAAATGCTATTAATAGCTAGAATCAGAACATCAGATGATAAATTTTAAGGGACTGATGTTTAATGGTAACAAATTGTCCCTGAAACACAAAGGGAGGTTTCTTAAGATAGTCCACTCCAGTGGAAACACCCACTTGGGTGCAAGGCTCTTAAACTCCTTAATCTCTCAGTAACATTGATTTGTAGATGATTTATGTGATTGTGATCTGATTTCTGTAATTCTATGTCAGTGTGACTGTGACACAGGTAATGCCTGGTTTCAAATACAGTTTTTGATGAGATTATTGTGTTTCTCACATGCAATAGTTTTGCTTCCTAACTAACATGAAAACAACAACAACAACCAAGAAAAGAATAAATCTCCCAAGCTCAAAATAAAAGCCTTTCCCATGGGACATATTCCCACAGAGACTCTTGATAAACCATAGTAACAGCCCCCTCGACTCTATGTAAGGAAATGTAAACTCGGATATTCCTTCTCAAGAACTAGGTTTCAGCTAGAGAGCAATTTGAGATGCTGTTGGTACATTCCAGAACTCCCCTCGGTCCTAATTAGAACAATTGAAAGAAACTGTTAATTTTGATCAGCTGGTGAAAAGCCCCGCTGTTGCCATCAGTCATTTCTATGGAGTTCAACTTTCAAGTTCATAAGCGAAAGGGTTAGATTAAAGGGTTCTTTTCTCCCAGTAAATCATTAGCACAAATGCATCATTTCAAAATTAATACTTTAAGATTGGGCTGTATTTTAAGGTTATAAAGTTGTTAGTTTAAAATGTGACACACAATGTATAAGTAATTCATTTCGCTGTGGGTAATATATTTTTCGTTTCCATATTTAGAGCTAAATAGAATATTTTAATTTGTTGAAAGGCCATCTTTTGGGAACATAGAGTTGCTGGTGTTCATGCTACACATATATAGTGAGGGTAAAAATAGTTTGGGAGCATTTTAATATATGAGGGTTAGACGATTTCCTGGGGGGCAGGGGGGTGCAGCAAAAATGGGAAGTAGAAATGTGGTTGGGAAGGGGCTTTCAGCATCTTTTCTGATTGTAATAGAAAACTAAACTATGAGGACATAAGGAGAGTAAACAAGAAGAAATCGTGCACGCAGTAACCAGCATCCAAAGACAGTAGCACAAGGGTTCTCAGGGAGAAGAGAGGATGGGAGTGTGTTCTCAGAAGCATGGGAGTAGTGATGGACAACTTCCAGGGTTTGAATTGTTGGTTTTCTTCATTGTCTGTCTTGGAGGTTGTAGATGCTAATCTCTAAGTGTTTCTACAGTAATAGTACTCCAAAGATAATCTGTTGGAATCCAGAAAGAAGAGACTGAAATTGTATATATAATTATGTTCCCTAATAATTATGTTCCCTATCTCATATGGTTTTTATGATAACATTTTTATTTAAATTTGAAACAAGCTTGATTTTACATGTCAAACCCAGTTCCCTCACGGTCCTCTTCTCCCCTGTCCTCCTCAACCTTCATCCCATCCCCTTTCTGCTCCCCAGGGAGGGTGAGGCCTTCCATGGGGGAATCTTCAAAGTCTGTCATATCATTTGTGGCAGGGCCTAGGCCCTCCCCCATGTGTATCCCTCTATGTGAAATGGGCTCCAAAACTCTGTTCATACTTTGTATGGTTTTTAAATTAGTTTTTATATTGTTACATGAGATGATAGATTGCATGTCTTTAGATGTTAAATGGATAATCATGATTGGGAACAGCCCAAAGATCAAGAAAACACCTTTACAAGGTAATGTTTCCAAAGGCCATCATTATTTTTTCATGCTGAACTTTTATTCTATGCATGAGATAGGTGATTCTATATATTTGATATGTATAGCTCATAAAAGGGTGGAATTTTATTAGCTATTTGAAAATATTAGTTAATTAAAAGTTTCTACCCAAGTTTGTCCACCATCTTTAATAAAAATTTGGTTAAAAATCTCCTTTCAACTTTTGAACACCACACTTCTTATCTTCATCATCACTATTGAGGAAGAATGTTTTTCTAAGGGGTTATGGACACAGCTTCATCTGCATGCACAGCTCAGAAAATGTAGTCTACTGGACAAGTTATGGAAAGTCCATTATCATCACAAAAAGGCTCTATGATTAATGCTAAGCAAAGAAGAGCTTACATAAAAACAAAAAGCAAAACAAAGAAAAAGCTATTGAATGCATCTACCACGTATAGAGGTTGAGAAAAAACAGAGACCAGAGACTTGGTATCAGAAGAAAGTGCAGCAAACTACTCAGATTCTTACCACCCAGACAACTTATCAATGGGGTTGCCCAAGGCCTGGAGTCTTGGAAGCCAGCCTTAAACACAGTCTTGTAATAAAAACAAACAAACACAAAGCACAAACAAACAAAACCCCCAGCTCTTATCAGACAAGTAAACCAGGTGGCAAGTTACTGCTCCATATCTCACCTTCCAGAACTGCCAGAAAATTACTTCTATTTTTTTATTTTCTCAGTTTTTTTCTTATTAAAATACTTTAAGCAGACTCAAAGTCTGTCTCAATGCACTTGTCTATGGTTAGTGTAACCATTTTTCACTATCAAGTGTATTTTTATGCACTCATCACCATTTCTATTCTTAAATAAACCTATCATGGAAAAATAAGGATCAGGGAAAACAGATAAGCAATAGATGTTTATTCAAGGAGAAATAACTTACAACAGACAGATTAATGCCAACAGGTTCCAGTCCCAAGGATGCCTCCTGATGTTCTCTGTCTCCATCCAAGAAGCAAGAGAGCACTCTGGTGTTCCCTACCCCAGACCTAGTTCTTCCAGGTCAAGTCTGCCCCTGTCTCCACCCCAAATGGGCGTGGTCAGTGCAACAGGTGAGGGTGGGGTGGGTATCTCACTACACTTCTCCTTTTAGTCTAAAGAAAAGATTTAGGCTTGATACAAAACAAAGACAACGAATATCAAGTATTCTCTAAGAAAAGGAAAATCAAGAACATGCAAACTTAAGACCTCATATCTAGTCCTAGGGTGAAGGCATAATAAAGTTGTTCTAAGATGGAAAGCTTAAGTCTATTACCTAATATGTCTATCTAGGAAGAGAGAATAATAATTGTGATAGTCTAATCTTCAACCTCATCAAAAACCTGAGAAGGAAGATAACAATACTGCAGGAAGTGCAGATGGGCAGCTTCCACACGGTGCAGTGAGCACAGAAACAGCAGGCTACCTGGACAGTCACCCAAAGCCTCTCAGCAACATTGGTGCAACCAGTTCTGGCTAAGGCCTAGAGTATCTGACAGACCACTACAGCAGCAAGGAGGTAGAAAGGCTGTCTTTCCCTGACTTGGCAGGGTTCAGCAGTCTTCTGTTTGTCTCCTGCAAGCATAGTAAGACAGCATGTCCAAGTCAGTGGTCCAGGTGGGGGCAATTCTGTGCCCAACAGGCCATTAGCAGAGGAGAGGATGGACTCCAGAAGGAGCGATATCAGTGCCCAATATATTTTCGGGAAATATATGGTGCTGTCGGGAGCTATAGTATCTCATGTCAACGGAGCACTAATATTAACACATTTAAATGCCATGTTCTGCAGGTCTATGAGGTGTTTAAAGATTAAACATCTATGTCTGACTAATAATGTATAAGAAACATGAGTGAAGATAATCTGTAATACTTAGGAACCTAGCTATAAAAGTAATTGAAACTTCACTGAGTAAAAAGCAAAGACAATTACTTTAGCAATATAACTATGTATGTGTATATACACGTAAATCTCTAAAACAGAGGTAGAGTAGAAATGTCTTGACCAGGGGTAGAACTGTATAGGAAAGCATGATAAAAATATTCTAAATTGTATCGATTAACAAAATGTCTTGAACATAGAATATGATAAGGATATTTGCACAAAACATCATAAATGAAAAGACTGTATATAACTAATAATTACCAAGATAATTCACAAGAAGATAAGTTAACCTACCTGTATCCCATCCAAACCATACCTTTCCCAACCATACCCTATACCTGTCTAAAAGAGATACCCGAGTTAGAACATCATCTTCGAGGGTGTAATAAGAAGGTGCATCATTTTAGCTAGATTTTTGTTTGATAACAAACACAGGAGAATTCCAAGGGCTGGTAGATTCCTTGATATGTCCAGGATTTAGCTGTTCCTGAACCAGGTTTTCTAAAGCCTCTAACTTCGCAGAGGTCATAGGCCACTGCCCTACCCAGACAGGTTCATCTGTTAGTCATTTTAAGGGTAGGGCTTTGGTTCCTCTGTTAGTTTGGCACTTGTATTCTGTTTTTGTACAGCCTGGATATTTGGTGTCTGTTTTGCATAGTACTTTACAGTATTTTTCTATAACCATGAGTTCATTTATGGTTCATATCTAATATTGGAGGAACGTTAATCTGTGTATTACATTGCTGCAATTTATCATGACCTCATAAATTTATTGCTACATCAGCCACATATGGTTTCAACCTTCCTCTCTGTCCTTCTGGTCCTGTACATTCAATCCCTCTCATGCTGTTTTACCTGAGATAGGGTTCCAATCCCTAATAATTGAACATTTACCTCTGTCAGGGGCCATCTTGGAGGCCAAGATTTATAGTTATGATGGTTACATCAGTGCCCATGTCAACAACCCCCTCAAACAGTCTGTTATTCATCTAAACTATCAATCGAGGCCTTTGATTGTTTATAGAAGTTTACCAAAATAAACATTTTTTTTGTTTCCTTCATTCATGTATGATTCACCTTTCATGGCTAGTTTGTCAACCAGAGAGGTATGATTTTTTACAATAGGCATGGGATTTTCTAATCGTCCTGTGGGAGATTGTCCTCCACAGTGACTGGGAATGTCTGGACCACATTTGACAGGGGGCCTTCGAGAGGCCCCCTAAGGAGTTTCCCAATTATAGAAGATTCTTTGCTTGTCTCTGGCCAATCTATATTCATTGGTCCAGTGTCGGCCTTTGCCACACCTTCTATATAACCCAGAAAGCTCAGCCAGGGGCAGACATGACATGGATATCTCCCTATATAAACTGGTCTCAAGTATTAGAATTTTGCAAGTAGTGACAAGTAGTGACTACAAGAGTGACAGTAGTTTACAACATTTCATTGCATACTTGAAATTTTTCAAGAGCTAGATTGTAAATTTTAAGATGGAAAAAAAAAACAATGACAACTCTGTGAAGTGTGGAAAATTATTGGTTTGATAAGGATGATAGTTCACAATGTGTAAATTTGTCAAGGAAACCCATTATATATTTCAAATATATGCAATTTCTGTTTGTTAGGTGCACTGTTGAATGGAAGAGAAAGCGATGTATCACTTAACAATTAACAGAGGACATGAATATGAGACAGGTTACAGTAGTATTTGGTTTTATGCAATGTCTTTGGCATATCTACTCCCAGGCTCTTGGACCCCTGAGCAGTGTTTAGGATGAGTTCCCATATCACATTGTAGCCCTTAAATCCAATCATTATATATATATATATATATATATATATATATATATATATATATATAGAGAGAGAGAGAGAGAGAGAGAGAGAGAGAGAGAGAGGAGTTGGTTAGTCCCCAACCTTTGCCTTTCTCCTTTCTCCTCATTCAGGGTACCTTCTGGGATCCTGAATACTGGTTAGTAGGGTGAAGTTTCTAGATAGTCACCCACTTGACTTCATGTTTAATGAGTTATGTAAGTATTGTCTTCAGCAATATGGCCTTACGTGGTTTAATAAGGATTGGGAAAAACAGCTAGCCTTAATAGATGTTTATTCAGGGAGAAATAACTTACAACAGAGACAGATGAACAGCAGCAGGTTTATGATCCCAAGGATGCCTCCGAATGATTTCTGTCCCCATCCCACAAGCAAGAGAGCACTCTGGGGCCCTTCTCCAGACCTAGTTCCCCTAGGTCACATCTGCCCCTGTCCCCACCACCAATGGCTGTCAATGCCACGGGTGTGGACAAAGTGAATGTCTCACTACACTTATCATCCATTTTTGTGTAAATACTAATAGTCTTCCCCCATCTCTATACCATCTGTTAGTAATGATAGTTAAATTGTTTTTACATATATATACATGTTTTAACAAGCTTCCATAAAAATACTGTTTCTTTAAAAGATTTGTCACATGGTCCAGAGAGGTAAAAAGCATAAAGATGCTTCCCTTCCAATCCTATATCTAGTTTTACCAACAACAGAGAGTAGAGTGTTCTGACAACTAAAATCTAATTACATATACCCAGCCTGACATAGTCATTAATTACACAAATACAATTTTCCAGTTATTAAATAAAAAGGCCTCTAGACTTATTTATTCCTCTTAATTTTTGCTCTTCTACCGTACTGTCTTAGCAATGGCCTGGGTTGTTTAAGGATTCTCATGGGGGTCCTTTGGTCAGCAAGTTGATTAGATAGAACCCCTTGCTCGAAGTGGAGGCTTCTTCCGTTGGTGATGAGAGGTGTCCAGTTGGTCTGCACATCCTCCATTCTCTGGTGATCCCCTTCCTGTACTTTAGAAGGCCCCTGTTGAATTACGTTCCTGTTGCACCCCTAAAATGGCCCCTAGTTTTACCTGTCTCTCTTGATATTCCCCCACTCATCTCTTCTTTTTCGCCCCCTCTTTGTTTGACACTACCATTGTGCTCTGTAACTATCTTCTATTTTCCTTTCCCTAGGGAGATGCAAACCTTCTCCTTAACCCCTTCCTCTATATCTAACCTTTGCTGTTGCTAAAGCTAACATTCATACATAAGGGGAATACATACTCTGTCTCTTTTTGGCTCTAAGTTTTCTCACTTAGCCTGCTTTTTTTTTTTTAATTTCCATCCATTTATTTGAAAAACACTTTTCTCTTAAAAAACTAAACATAGTCACTGTGTACCACATAATCTTTATCTATCCATTAATGAATATCTAGCCTTTTTCTAATTTCTGGCCATAGAGTATCAATGAAAATGGTTGATAAGGTGTCACTATAGTAATGTAGAAATGAGGAAAAGTTTCCATAGCAATCATATGTAAAGTGGGACAGGTTTTCTGAGCACATTCCTGTTTGTTTGTTTGATTGTCTGTTTTTACTTGAATGCTTTCAAGGTGATTAAGAAAAAAAACTTATTGCCTCTTGATATGTCCTCATTATCTTAATGCCATAATCTACGTTCCTTAAGAGGACAGTCATCCTCAGAACAACTGCAAAAGGTAACTGGTTGAAAAACAATAGGAATAATTTTGCTTTTACATTTGAAAATCACCTATTATTTCTTTAGGTTTTATACAATACAGATACCCCCAAAGCTTCTTATACTACTTAGAATTTAAAACATCTATTATGTTATTGGACACATAAGGATTTCTCATTAAATGATGGGCTTTTAAGTTTTCCTATATTATTAATTTTTTTGGTAGTAGAGTCTGATAGGACAGTAGAATATTCTGTTGTAACTCGGTCAACTGGATTGGATAAGTTTCCATAGTGATTTCACATAGTCACAAGGGAATTATTTTTATTTTTACAATAGAAGAAAAGACTTATTTTTCTTGGCTGCAGCCATTTGTACTCCTCAGTATCAGTCGTGACGTGAGACCATAGTAGGGCAGTCTTCTCTTAAGCTACATTAAAACCTACTCTCTATGAATTGCAGTATTAATTTGAATTTAATTTCATTCTCAAGCAGAACAATTTTATGTAAACTTAGCCCAGTTTATTACTGGAGATTGATGATATGCTTTATAGTTAAGTAACAAAGAAAAGATTTAATCAGCATTAGAACATGGACATGTACTAAAATGAAGATGAAATTTTGATCACAAACTGACAATATCTACAGCATTATGCAAGATAATTCAGTTGGAACTGATGAGTAACTTTAAAACTACAAGTAAGTGTGGTTTTGGCATGTGCTTTTATATTGTAATATTTATACACAAGGAGGAAAAATATTACATATGAAATGAAATTTTAAAAATCCACACACACACACACACACACACACACACACACACAGAGCCTTTAAGGTAAGATCTTCACATAGCTATCATTTAAGACAAAGAATACAACAAAATTATGAGACTATTTTATTGATTTTTCTTTCTCACATGGCAATTCAAAAGTAGAATATAGCACATTTTCTTTGGAAAAAATTGGCTCTAGATTTATTTAATCCATCAAAAAAAAGAATAACTTCTTTGTCAAGCTACTTTTTACAACCAAAACAAAGTGAATAATTCCTGTGACTACATGTATGATATGTGTGCTTTAAACATTCTGCAAAAGGTATCCATGAGAGATTTCTTGCAAAATTGTGGGGACATAGAAGATAATGAGTTAAAGGCTGGAACCTTATATGTGGTCTAAAAGGCACTTTCACCCTCCACTTTTACTTCTAGTAAAGGAAGACAGGATGAACAGCTAAAATTACTAATTGGTTTACTGATCAGTTGTACTTTGCTCGATTGATTTGCAATTAACTCTGGTGTGTGGTACACTGAAGAAGATGGTTGGCGCCAACCTTTGAAACAGCTGATACTTAAAACCTTGGTGGTGGCTTCAAGTCAGGGTATCCGTATTTGGTGTGGAGACTGCTCCCAGAGATGATCATGAAGAGCATTGCAGGGTGGGCAAATCCCACCATAAAAGAAAAATTAAATGTTTCCATTGTACTTCTGATCTTGCATCATTAGGAACAAAAATGTCACATGCAAACAAACTCTGAGAATGTCAGTTCTTTCTGTCTCAACTGCTCATATTCTTTTCCCCCTATTTGTATCATAAGTTTTATATATGTGCCTGTGTGGACACTTGTGTATGTGATAGTCAGGTGGTGGTATATGTACCTAAAATTGCTCTTGCTTGAACACACACAAATATTCACACATACACATATATCCACACCTTTAACTTCTGAAGAGGCTTCCATAAACTTAGTCTTGTTAAAGAAATAATAATTCTTTGAAAGTTAGGCATTAACCTTTCTAGGGTAATTTCAATCTAATTTTCATCTTAAATACCACAATAAGAGACTGGATATAATTATGAAATTACCATTTTTAGAAAATCAGTGTACCAAAACTGTAAACTATAAAACTAACTTGTATTTTCTGAGTCTATTCATGTTTATTTCTCTCTTCTCCAACAAATGAGAGTTCTCTATAATTGTCTTGAGGAAAAAGTCAAAATGTGATACAGGAATTAGTACTCATTTATAAAATAAATATTGTGTTGTTGAAGACATCATGTGTATGTCAAATTTCCATTTTATTTAGTTTATCTTTCTTTACTTGTAATTATTTACATTTTGTGGCCAGCGTCTCCTTGTAAAAGATGTTCCAAAATTTGTATCTTCTTGTAATTTATTTTATTTTTTGGACTTAGTATAGCCTTTTAAATAGGCTAGTTATTTAAATAAAAAGTCTGGGGCAAATAATTTAATTGTATTTAAATTTATTAGACAGTATTATTAAGCATCCTCTTTGCATTTAAATGCTACTCCTATTGCATAAAATTCATATGAAAGCCATTCATGGAAAGAAGTAATTTAAATGCATGTTAATGATTCTTTTTAGGTTGTACTCAGGGGAAAAGACCCGTAGGCATATGATAATTAAAGCCTGTTTCAAAATATTTGTGTCTATGAATTATGGAAGCAGGGTAGAAACCGTTAGAAATTACAGTAAACAGGAGACACACCAAGCAAGTTATTATGTAAAGAGTTAAGGTATGCAAGTTTGATTAATAAATTCAAGGAAATTATAATCAGATAGGATTAAGTCGGTTAGATATGGGGCAGTCAGGAATTCTGGTCCCTTTCCCATTCTTCTGGGGTCCATGTATTTCTCTCTTAAGGTCTTCCTTGTTTCCTAGTTTCTCTGGTGGTGTGGATTGGGCTGGGAGAGGGGAAGGAGGTAGGACAAAGAGAAGGGGAGAAGAGGAGGGGGGAGGAGAAAAGATTGATCAGGATGACTGAGTCCGGGAGGAATAGAGGAGGGTAAAGAAAGAGATTTCTTAATAGAGGGAATGGGTATAGGTTTAAAGAGAAATCTGGCACTAGAAAAATGTGCAGAGATCTACAAAGACGACCTCTAACTAAGAATCTAAGCAGTAGTTGATGCCCTTCCTCTATAATGAGATTGATGACTACCTTAATTGCCATCCTAGAGCCTTCATCGAGTAGCTGATGGATGCAGAAGCAGACACCCACAGCTAAACACTGAGCTGAACTCCTGGAATCCAGTTGCAGAGAGGGAGAAGGGACGAGCAAAGAAGTCGAGACTATGCTGGCAAAACACACAGAAACTGCTGACCCAACCGAGTGAGAGCACAGGGTCTCCAGTTGTAAAACTGGGGAACCATTGGACTGAAGCAAGCCCTCTGACTGTGGGTGCCAGTTAGGAGGCCTGGGCAGTCTATGGGGCCTCTAACAGTGAAACCAGTATTTATCCCTAGTGCACAAATTGACTTAGGGAGCCCATTCCCTACGGAGGGTTATTATTTCAGCCCAGATACACCGAGGAGGTTCTAGACCCTCCCCCAAATAATGCAACAGACTTTAATGATCCCCCAAGGATGGCCTCACTATCCTTGGGGAGCAGGTGGGGGGTGAGTTGGAGTGTGTTGGTAGGGAGCATGGGAGGATGGGAGGGAGAGGGAAGAGAGGGATTTATATGTACCTTAAACTAAATAACTTTATTTGTGTAAACAAGTCTTAATTTGAAATGCTCTGTAGAAGTATGTAATCCACCTATAATTCACATCGTCAGAGAAACTGGTATACAAGGATTCTAAGAGTTTCATACAAAGTCCCTCACAGAAGGGGGAAGGAACAAGCTCTCCTGAGTATATTGGGAGTGGCGGGCAGTGAGTAGAGAGAGGGCTAGGAGAAAGAAAATGGGAGGAGAGGAAAGCATGTGAAGATTGAGGAAGATTGAGTCAGGGGAGGAATAGATGAGAGGAGAGAGAGAGAGAGAGAGAGAGAGAGAGAGAGAGAGAGAGAGAGAGAGAGAGAGAGAGAGAGAGAGAGAGAATATAAAAGGAAGCCATTATAGCTTTGAAGAGAAAACTGACTCTAGAGAAATGTTCAGAGAC
>JANBXA010000727.1:2400000-2442500 GCA_030556225.1 Cricetiscus sungorus | reverse complement strand
TGTGTATTTCATGAAGCCCTATAGTAGTAGGTCCAGGTTTCTTCACTCTAGAAAAGTCAGCAGTGAGTAGTGGCCAGGTCCGTGAACAGTCAGACAGGAAGAAATGCCATGAATTCAGGACAAGCCCAGGCTATACACTGAGTAAGTCCCAGGGTGGCCTCAGGTATTAAATAAAACCCTCTCTCCAAAAGCCATAAAAGTGAATAATGTGTCCAAAGTATGGCATAACCTTGATCACACAGCAAACTCTAGCCACCTAAGCATGGCCATCTGCCAAGATGACAGATGGCACTATGTATGACACTTACGCTTGGTCAGGACAGAGCCATAACTATAAATTAGGACTAGGAGAATAAAAAAATGGAAGGTTTGAAGCTACCAAATATGTATGTGTATCACAAGGGCCAGAAAGATGGTTCAGCCAAAGGTAAAGGCACTTGCCTTCAAGCCTGACGACCTGAGGAGGAGAGAGCTGATCCCCACAAGTTATCCTCTGACCTCTATGCACTTGATGTGCAGACACACACACACACACACACACACACACACACACACACACACACTCACACACACACACACACTCACACACACACACACACACACACTCACACACACACACAGACACACACACACACACACACTCACACACACACACACACACACACACAATGGATGGGTGGATGGATGGGTGGATGGTCATACAGATGATAGATAGATAGATAGATAGATAGATAGATAGATAGATAGATAGATGTTAGATAGACAGATAATAAATAATTTTTAAAACAATCTCACAAAGCCAAATCCTGTTTATTCAGAGCCATCAAGAAAAATACACTCTAGGCTGCAGGAGTAACCCACATGGTTACTGCTGCTGCAGATACAGGAAGGGGGGTGAGATCTGGGCTCACCATCTCAGCACTGGGGAGGGGAGGCTGCAGATACAGGAAGGGGGGGTGAGATCTGGGCTCACCGTCTCAGCACTGGGGAGGCGAGTCTGCAGATACAGGAAGGGAGGGTGAGATCTGGGCTCACCGTCTCAGCACTGGGGAGGGGAGGCTGCAGATACAGGAAGGGGGGGTGAGATCTGGGCTCACCATCTCAGCACTGGGGAGGCAGAGTCTGCAGATACAGGAAGGGGGGGGTGAGATCTGGGCTCACCATCTCAGCACTGGGGAGGGAGAGGCTGCAGATACAGGAAGGGAGGGTGAGATCTGGGCTCACCATCTCAGCACTGGGGAGGGGAGGCTGCAGATACAGGAAGGGAGGGTGAGATCTGGGCTCACCGTCTCAGCACTGGGGAGGCAGAGTCTGCAGATACAGGAAGGGGGGTGAGATCTGGGCTCACCGTCTCAGCACTGGGGAGGCAGAGGCTGCAGATACAGGAAGGGGGGTGAGATCTGGGCTCACCGTCTCAGCACTGGGGAGGCAGAGTCTGCAGATACAGGAAGGGGGGGTGAGATCTGGGCTCACCATCTCAGCACTGGGGAGGGGAGGCTGCAGATACAGGAAGGAGGGTGAGATCTGGGCTCACCATCTCGGCACTGGGGAGGGGAGGCTGCAGATACAGGAAGGGGGGTGAGATCTGGGCTCACCATCTCAGCACTGGGGAGGGGAGGCTGCAGATACAGGAAGGGGGTGAGATCTGGGCTCACCATCTCGGCACTGGGGAGGGGAGGCTGCAGATACAGGAAGGGGGGTGAGATCTGGGCTCACCATCTCAGCACTGGGGAGGGGAGGCTGCAGATACAGGAAGGGGGGGTGAGATCTGGGCTCACCATCTCAGCACTGGGGAGGGGAGGCTGCAGATACAGGAAGGGAGGGTGAGATCTGGGCTCACCATCTCGGCACTGGGGAGGCAGAGTCTGCAGATACAGGAAGGGGGGGTGAGATCTGGGCTCACCATCTCAGCACTGGGGAGGCAGAGTCTGCAGATACAGGAAGGGGGGGGTGAGATCTGGGCTCACCATCTCAGCACTGGGGAGGGGAGGCTGCAGATACAGGAAGGGAGGGTGAGATCTGGGCTCACCGTCTCGGCACTGGGGAGGGGAGGCTGCAGATACAGGAAGGGAGGGTGAGATCTGGGCTCACCATCTCAGCACTGGGGAGGGGAGGCTGCAGATACAGGAAGGGGGGTGAGATCTGGGCTCACCATCTCAGCACTGGGGAGGGGAGGCTGCAGATACAGGAAGGGAGGGTGAGATCTGGGCTCACCATCTCGGCACTGGGGAGGGGAGGCTGCAGATACAGGAAGGAGGGTGAGATCTGGGCTCACCATCTCAGCACTGGGGAGGGGAGGCTGCAGATACAGGAAGGGAGGGTGAGATCTGGGCTCACCATCTCAGCACTGGGGAGGCAGAGTCTGCAGATACAGGAAGGGGGGGATGAGATCTGGGCTCACCATCTCAGCACTGGGGAGGCAGAGTCTGCAGATACAGGAAGGGAGGGTGAGATCTGGGCTCACCGTCTCAGCACTGGGGAGGGGAGGCTGCAGATACAGGAAGGGGGGTGAGATCTGGGCTCACCATCTCAGCACTGGGGAGGCAGAGTCTGCAGATACAGGAAGGGGGGGGTGAGATCTGGGCTCACCATCTCAGCACTGGGGAGGGGAGGCTGCAGATACAGGAAGGGAGGGTGAGATCTGGGCTCACCATCTCAGCACTGGGGAGGCAGAGTCTGCAGATACAGGAAGGGAGGGTGAGATCTGGGCTCACCATCTCAGCACTGGGGAGGCAGAGTCTGCAGATACAGGAAGGGAGGGTGAGATCTGGGCTCACCATCTCAGCACTGGGGAGGCAGAGTCTGCAGATACAGGAAGGGGGGGTGAGATCTGGGCTCACCATCTCAGCACTGGGGAGGGGAGGCTGCAGATACAGGAAGGGGGGTGAGATCTGGGCTCACCGTCTCAGCACTGGGGAGGGGAGGCTGCAGATACAGGAAGGGAGGGTGAGATCTGGGCTCACCATCTCAGCACTGGGGAGGGGAGGCTGCAGATACAGGAAGGGAGGGTGAGATCTGGGCTCACCATCTCAGCACTGGGGAGGGGAGGCTGCAGATACAGGAAGGGGGTGAGATCTGGGCTCACCATCTCAGCACTGGGGAGGGGAGGCTGCAGATACAGGAAGGGGGGTGAGATCTGGGCTCACCATCTCGGCACTGGGGAGGCAGAGGCTGCAGATACAGGAAGGGGGGGTGAGATCTGGGCTCACCGTCTCAGCACTGGGGAGGCGGAGGCAGGACTGCCTTCAGATCTTTCATGCCCTGATTACGTAGTGAGCTCTCAGTGGTCATGGTCAAACGGTATTTTGCTTACAGGTGATTCGACAATGAACATTCGGGAACAGACAAGATAACACAGAACTCAATGCATTTTAAGCCAGAAGGAAGAAAGAAGGACATGGACAGGGAGAGATCTTAACTGTTCAATTATGTTTTATTTTAAGGGTCATTAAGTTATGACTACTAAATATATTAATAAAAGGTATTTTATTCATAATGGGAGCAGATACTCATGACTCATTTCTTCTTACAGCAGTAATACACCGTTGTCATTGTTTTGTTTTGTTTTTTAAGCTGGAAGTAGAACCCACTTCTGTTCTACACTGGGAAATTACCTATATGGTTAGTTTGCAAGGTAAGTCGTCTACCCGTTTATTCTCTGGGAGTTTTACTTCAGCCAACGGGGACATTCCTAACACTTGCGATATCTGCATGCCTTTAAGCGGGCTACAAAAGTAACTCCTGCTTGTATCTCACAGCAATGCATAGATCTTAGGAAGCCTGGCAGAGCTCAGCGCCAGCAGTGTTCCAGGCTGACTGGATGTGTGCCACGATGCGTTTTACTTCTTTATTCAGATCCAATTCTATGTCTCTGTCTTGTTTCGTTGAGATACGGTCTTACTGTATAGCCCAGGCTGGCCTCAAACTCGTCATCGTCCAGCATCCAAGGTGTAAACCTCCAAGCCAGACTAATTCTGATCTATTTCCTACCACGTGGATTCCGTCGTGAGAGGGACTACATGGGATTGATATGTAAAATAAGATTATATTGGGTAATAAAAAATTATTTTATACAAAGGGGGGAGGGCCTAGGCCCTGCCCCAAATGATATGACAGACTTTGAAGACTCCGCATGCAAGGCCTCACTCTCCCTGGGGAGCAGAAAGGGGATGGGATGGCGGTTGGTGGGGGAAAGGGGAGGATGGGAGGGTGCGGGAACTGGGACTGACATGTAAAACAAGGTTGTTACAAATTTAAATTTAAAAAACTGTAAAGGAAGGAAGGAAGGAAGGAAGGAAGGAAGGAAGGAAGGAAGGAAGGAAGGAAAAAAACTCCCCTTAAAAGGCAAGCTCTGAGGCTGGGAAATGGTAATGGGCAAAACTCTTGCTGTGAAACAACAATGAGACCAAGATTCAAACAGGGCAAAAAGTGAGGGCCAGCACCCAAGACTGTCCCCTGAACGCAACACACACACACACACACACACACACACACACACACACGGGGGGGGGGCTGGGGGTATCTAAGTAACTACAATATGGAAAGCTAATCAAAGTGCAGTGTATATATAACAAGCCCATGCTTTTCTGAGGGAAGGACATGGTCTCGTGTAGTTCAGGCTGGCCTTGAACTGGCTACCTAGCTGAGGATGACTCTGAACTCCTGCTCCCTCTGCCTGCCCCTCCTAAGTGCTGGGATTGCGGACGTAGAGCACATGCTGGTTCTTCTTCGTGGAGTGTTTGCAATCACTATAACCAAGCAATCTCTCAGGGAGGAAAATCAATTCATAGGCAGGCGTGAGGATGACAGTGGACCCCAACACTAACTCAGTGGGAGGAACACAAACAATCTGAGGCTGGACTATCCGATGAGACTCTGCCTCCAAAATTCAGAAATGCAACCGAATGGACATACTGCTGCGGCTTTAAGTTTGAACACAAAGATTATTAAATCATGTGTTGTTACTCGACGATAGCCCATCCTACATATTAACATATTCCCTAGTCATGGTGGCGCCCCACAGAAGGGCACAGACGTTTTATACAGATTGTTAATATACTAACTAATACTTACTGTTTAGATTATAGTCATATAGGAATACATCCAGTGGTGGATTTCCATTTATATAAAGCTGTGATTTATTTCCATGAACTTAATACAGATTAATCATTTTAGTTTTAAGTCAAGGTACTTTTGCTTCAGAAAAAGTAATTTATTTTATATTTACCTGCCTCAAATATCTACACTTTGGTAATGTTAAAAAAATTATTGGTGCTTGGGAGGTGGTTCAGCAGTTGTGAGCTCTTGTCTCTGTTGCAGAGGACTCAAGTTCAGTTCCCAGCACCCACACGGCAAATCATACCCAGCTGCAACGGCAGTCCTCAGGGATCTAGCACTCTCTTCTGGCCTCTCTAGGCACCACACACACACACACACACATACACACACCACACAAACACCACCCACACACACACACACACACACACACACACACCACACAAATACCACACACCACACACACACACACCATACATACATACCACACACACACACACACCACCACACACACACACCATACACACACACACCATACATACATACCACACACACACACACACACACATACACGCACACGCACACGCACACACCGCGCACACACACACACACACCACACACACACCATACATACATACCACACACACACACACACACACACACACACACACACCACACATACACACACCACACACATACCACACACACACACACACCACACACACACACACACACACACACACACACACACACACACACACACACACGCACGCACACACACAGTGCACATACATACACACAGGCGCTCACATATGTATAAATAAATCTCTGTAAATTTTTCTATGCTTACAATCTCTATCTACAGGTTGGGGAAGTCTTGGCTTTGGATCATAAAGATGCGATTAAGGTGTGGTATTATTCAAAGTGTACTCACTACTCAGAGTGCAAATCATTTCCTTTACAAAACTCTTGCCACAACTCTGTTGTTTGTTTGTTTCTCCCTGACAGTTGCCGTAGGTGGAGAGGGTGCCACATGCATCAGCCGTCAAGAGCGGAGGGGCCAGGAAGTCAACACAAGAAGCACATTTTAAACTAAACTAGTACAAATCCGAAAAAAAAAAAAAATAAGTTTAAAGCATTTCCTGGCCCAAGTTCCAGCAGTCTGGAGCCAAATCCGACAAGAACAGCCATCTCACTGAAATCACCGGACACTAGGCCGCTTCCCTCCCTACAAGAAAGAATTTGGCTCAGACAACTAGTCAGCCTTTTCCCTCACTTACCTAAAATAAATCTGAACACTCACTACAGAAACCATTTCAAATTGTATACGGTAATAAAATAATAGCCGCTTTTTCGGAGGATTTTTTTTTCTCCTCCTGTGTCTAGTTGTGATACATTTTGATGAGGAATGGCCACTATGTCTGCTTTATCTACCTGGTAGGTTTCAGCATTAAATCTAGGTAGAAGGTCAACGCCTGAAGACTGCTCTTCAGGGCGAAGATAGGTTATGAAGGTTAGTCCTAGTTTTTAAGTGGTTAACATGAATGATCTAGAGCAGTGGTGCCCAAGCTTCCTAATGCTGCGGCCCTGACCCTACAATGAATTCGGGTTCCTCATGCTGTGGAGCTACAATTATGAATGGCAATGTAAATACCTGATATCTGATATGTGACCCCCACCCCAAGGAGGTTGAGACCTACAGGTTAAGAAGCACGGATCTAGAGTGGTCTTGACAAGGATCTGACTAGATCAGAGCTGTCAGTTGATGGGGGGGGGTCTTGATTAACTAAGGTTCTAAGACCTGCCCATTGTAGGCCCCATCATCCCCCAGGTTTGGGTCTGGGCTGGATAAGAGTGGAGAAAGTGAATACACCTATTCACTCTGCTCTTGGCTGCTATGGAGCCGGCTGCTTCCCGTTCCTACCGTCCTGACCTCCCCTCAACAATGAACTATAACCTGAAACTGTGAGACAAGAGAAATCTTTCCTTCCTCCCCTACGTCTTTGGTTAGGGTATTTTATTACAGCAACATTAAAACAGCATTAAAGGAAACATCATTAAAGTGTGTGTGAGAGAGAGAGAGAGAGACTGAGTATGTGTGTGTATGTGCACGTGTGTAACCGACTCATGAGTTGTCATAACAATTCATTAAAATTTTGCACGTTTAAATAAGAAACCTTAGAGTGTTTGATGAACTATTTGTCACTGTCACATGCCTGTGCTTTCCCTGAATCATAAAAGCCATCCTTACATGGTGACACTGATAGTCATCAACATCTATCCCAAACACCTGTGAATCCCTGTGTCCACCCCACTGCGTCTGAAAGGGTGTACTGCCTAGCAGTACACAGCTTCCTAAGGTGACATAACAGGCGCTACCTTTTAAGGGGACACTTGAACACTTTACACTTGCACTCCCAGCCCGTGAGAGGCTGCGGTAACCACATCGGGAATTCCAGGCCAACCTGAGCTATGTGAAGAGATCCTGCTTCAAAACCACCATCAATCTGTACCTCTAAAACACGGCAGTCTTCTTCCTCGATGCTGAAAGGGCTTAACAAAGATTTCTACGCTCCCCATTTCTCATTCGGTGGCTTGGAGGGGAACGATTTTAAACAGATACTTTCCCTCATGGCTTGTTTGTTATTGTTTTCTCTCAATGTAATTCATCAAAAAAAAAAAAATGAACTATCTGGACAAATTCCAAAGTTCCCTCATCCTGAGCATCTATCTCTAAAGGTGCTTGCCAGACTACTCCGTAAGACATCCTACTGCAGCCACATCAACAGAATTCAAAGGACATAACCAGTGCTTCTGCCACTAACACTTCTCTAAGCCCAACTTCCAATCCTGCAGGACGGACGCCTCCCACCAAGCTCAGGGCTCTGATAAGTAAGTAAGAGACGGGAGCCCCTATCATAGTGGATTCAGCCCAATTGGAGAGGAGAGAGGACCACGGAAACAAATCCATGGAATGCCTTTTCATCAGAACTTTCCGTGTCATAAAGCAAATTTGTTTAAAAGGATGCTTAAAATTGTTCTTTAGTGTTCACTAAGAAATTGTAATTTCCGTGTACAGCACACTGTTGTTTACCCAAAAACTAATTTTAGTGAATACGACTCAGAGGTTGCCAAAGCACTTCCCACAAAACAACTCTGCTGAGACAGTCTACATCCACAACCAAGTAAGTCTAAAGAACCTGAATACTCCACTCACCTCACGGACATAGGTATATGAACCATTATGTAAGACTCTGAGAGTCTAACCGCTGGGATGGTTTTAATAGCCACCAAGTGAGCATTTCCCTGACATGCATATCCCTAACACCTGATAAAACCGTTTGGGACATGCTTTTAATATAGGAAATAATGCCGCTCTGGCACGAAGAAACATTAGAAAACATTCGCTACATCTAGGCACACTAATTGAAACTAGAATGGTGGTGTCAAACAAAATATCGATGTGTTTCTCAGGAACCACCTTGACTTATTCTGGTTTTGACTTATAATTAAGACTTTTGGAGGCCACGTGCCTCCAAATAATATCTGATCTGGCTTTTCTTTTATGTGTCCAGTATTTTTTCCATAAAATAGATTATATATATATACATATATATATTTCAAATACAGTTATATTATTTCTATGTCATATCCCAATGGGTCCACATTCCAAATGCAATTATTTTAACAGCTGATTTTAAAAGGAGCTTCTACAGGTTGTATAAAGATAAAGCAATGCCAAATGTGGGTGTTTGTTGTTGTTGTTTGGTTGCTTGCTTTAATTTTTTTTTCTTTTTTGAGGAAGGGTCTCAATATGCAGCCTAGCTAGGCTACCATCTGTTTGTTACAGACCCCAGGCAGGCTGGGTTAGAAGTTGGCAACCTTCAGCCCCTGCCTTCTGAGCACTGGAACTATAGTGTACTGGCAGGTGCCAGCCCACACTACCGCTTGTGGTCAAAATACACAGAGCACCTCAGAGCCTGTTGAAAATTTGTCTTTGGAGCTACGTTTTAGAGGGTTAGGAGATAAACTTTGAGTGAGGTCCTGCTAATTCCGTGCAGAGACTGACCTGTCTGTCTTCCACAGGTTTCAGTGGATTCCCCCCACCCCACCCACCCTGTTAAACCAAGTATGGAGCCCCCACGTTTTCTTGTTTCTGTTTTTGTCAGATGGAGCTGGGATGGGAGGGAAGTGCTCTACTACTGAGACATCAGTAAGGCTTGGCCATCAATATCTCAGCCAAACTCATTCTCACTGTTGCGGAAATAGTAAGATGCTCGAGGCTTTCGTTGCTGAGGATTGCAGGTAGCAGCAACAGATGGAGATAGCTAATCTACGTGCTGGCTTATCCTACCAGATTTTACTCTGTCTTCTCATGCTTACCCTCTCCAACTCCCCTCTAAGCACGTCATACATTTGAATGAGCGGATATGCCCCTCCTGGGCAAGGGAAACCAAACGAGTTCATCTTGATGACACTGAAATCCATAATCTCGATATCCAAGCCAACTACGTTATGCGAGTGGAATTTTTGCCATCAATGATCTTTGAACAGCTATCTGCCAAGTTAATCAAACTACTGTTCAGTGTAGAGAGATGGGCGTCAATAAGCAGACAGGCGGAGGTAGGTAATTAGAAGCCAGAGACATTCCAAACAGGGTTGGAAATGACACAGAAAGTGGTTCTTGAAAGCCAAGCTAGAAATTTATGGTTGATGTGTGGGGGGGGAACCTATGGTCATATTTGAAAGTTGCTGAACAGACATGTACGATCAAGTTTATGCTTATGGAAACACTTAAAAAGGCTGGGTTTAGAAGTGCATGCATGGCTGTAATTCTAAAGGCAACAGTAGAAGGACAGCCCCAAATTCCATAGGCGCCTGTGTTATATAGTAAGCTCCAGGCCAGAGTTACACAGCAAGATTCTATCTTTAGAAATAATAATAATAATATAGAAAAATATAATTTAAATCAACTGGTAAAGAAACTGAATCTAGAATATGATGATCAGGACTTTAAAGGCCGCTCTACTAAAACACCAGTGCTCTAGGTTGGGGTCAAGGGCCATGGCGTACATGCTGGGGTGTACTGGTCCCAAAGGCAGCTCCTCAGCAGCGGTGGGCAGGGCTTCACGGATGTCTGGATGTGTGAAGTCAGACAGTGTGACTCCTGCCCCTGGCTCAGGCGGGATTTTGTTCAGGAAAAGACCGTAGGAAGAAAAGCTTGTTCTAAAGAGGAAATGGTTTGTTCTGACATGCTGAACCGAAATGAAGATGGCAAATGCTTGCTCAGGTGGCAGTGCCAAGCATTCACGGCGGCAAGTCTAAGAGGGAACTTAAATCACAGCGCACACACACACACACACACACACTCACACACACACACACACACACACACACACACACACACACACACACGCAGACAGAGAGTCTTGACAAAAAGACATTAATGCATTTCTTGGCCAGGACACATGGCTCTGGGTAGAGCCCGGTGACCTGAATGTAGATAGATCCCTGGAACCCAGGAAAAGCCAAATGTGGTGTCACATGTCTGTGACCCCAATACCCCTCTGCAGAAATGGGAGGTAGAGAAAGGGCGATCCCCTGGAAGCCCTCGGGCAGCCGTGCTGGTACACACTGGAAAAGCAGCAAGGGGAAAGCTGAGAGCTGAGACCTGAGCTGTCTCCGACGTCCACACGTGCGCCGTGGCCCACGAGCGCCTTCATGCAAGAACTCAGATATGACACACACTGAATGCACACATACAAAAAAGCATTTCTAAATATATATTTATATATTGCCAGTTGTGGTGACGTGCACCTCTAACCCAGACACTTGGAAGGGTAAAGTGGGGAAGATTCCTATTTAAGGACCCAGACTGTGCCTTTGGGTGAGACCTCATCTCAAACACTAAAATAGACATCATTAGTATCATAGTTCCCACCAGTGTTCACAGAGGTACAGGAAAAATGGTATTCCAGAAATGCGTTAAAAGCATCCCGTGTCAATACTTGCCTAAAATAAACTGACTAAATCGGTGGCCGTTACCTTAAAGCAAGATTCACCTCCTAAAGCACAAACCACAGAAAGGAAAATCCAGGTACAGAGTTACAAAATATTTTCAGGATTGATGAAATTTCACTTAGATTTTTTTTTAAATGCTGCAAAGTATGATGGGGGATTTTAAATGGATTAGCCAAATATTTGCCTAAGGATTCCAGAGCCAAGGTACATAATTTTCCAACTATTAAGCTTTGCGCCGGGCCCTGGGACATCTCTTGCCAATCAGTAGATTTTTTTTTTTTAACGCTGACCATGGAAAACATTCCCTTAGCAATCCCTCCCTGTCCCCAAATATTCCCAACAACTCTGGTCAGGCCAGTTGAACCAACGTCCCTAAACCTTATATAAACATTGGCTTGCACTGGACTATAGACCTACTGTTTCAAACCGCCCTATGCTCGATTCCTTCGGCTGTAAAGCGTAAGGTAACTAACAAAATGCCTACTTCTCTTCAGTGGAAACACAGGGGGTGGAAGAAGGGAGGCTATGTTCAGCAAAATAAGCATCGTGAATAGTGCTACCTTAGTCCACAGAAATAAAGGTCAAACGTCTTAAATACGTGTGCTTCAACAGAGCCTCATTCACGTTGCACTGCAGGTTACTTTAGGCCAGTGGCTTGAAATTTCATTTGATAGTGAACTCTTTTCTAAAACAACTACGCAAGACCGGGCAGCTGGGGGGAGAGGGGTGGCGGTCAATGCCACTGCTCTCTTTTCTAAGCCAAAGTGCTCTACGTGGCTGCCCCGCCTGGAACTTGCAGAGAAGTCCTCCGTGCCTCTTCTTCCCAAACGCTGGGATTACAAATGTGCACCAGCATGCCCAGCTGAGCTGCTATGATTTAAGAGCTATGGCTCTAGCAGTAGAGCAGAGCACCCAGTGAGGGTGGAGGGGCGGGGATGGCCAGGTCCTCACTCACTTATTAGCTACCTTCGCACTCGCACCCCCAGACAGCCAGGCGTCTGAGGCAGCCTTTGGCCACTTTAAGGAAGATACTTTCAAGACAGTCTTTTGGATAATGACTAATCCAATGTTAAATGATGGTAAGCAAGGCCCAGCTCCCAAAGGAAATGTGCTAATTTTCTGTATTAAAGGAGCTATTTCTGCATGAAAGAGTTCAAATCTCTGGTCTGTCAAGCAACTGTACTGCCATCCTAAACAACGGTAGTATGTGTGTGTCTGGTGTCTGCCACCTAAGAGCAGAAACAGAGAACAGGAACCGTAACTTGGCCAGGCAACTCTTGTTCATATGGGTTCATATGAAATCCTGTTGCAAGCGGCATCATCGGAGTGAGGGCTCTCTCAAGTGTTCAACTATTGCCATATTTGGTCATTGAAGTTAGAAAATTCCTTCTTGTCTGCCAGATTTCTTACCATTCATATCACAATTCATAAAACATCTACTTATAGAGAAAGAAAATAGTGTACTAGGCAGTGCTTGGGGGGACAAGAGAAACCACAGGGAACACGACACAGTTCCTTCTCCAAAAATGCTTACAAAGAGACGTAAACAAGCAACCAATTACTAAATAGACAGTTGCTAATGTATAAAGTTTGAACCTAAACTTTCCCACTTTATAATAATACAAATGCGGCCTGCACTCAGCAGAAAACTTCCTTCGGTTTTGGAGTTTTTATCTTTTCCCAGGTTAGCCCTAAGATATGAGCTACACCCCTGTGATGCTCAGCCCTTCCATCATGAGGGGAAACCCAATCTTAGCAGTGTGCTGTGTTGTTAAACAGGGTGTTGGGGAGGTTAGGCATTACCGATACACATCAACCTTCTATAAACCATCTTCCTGTGGATGGATGAAGACATAACCCTTTCTTATACAGGAAAGCATCTATGTAATCAGAATCTTACAGGGAAGGGTTCCAGGAAAAGACTTCCGAGATGAGAATTTTGCCTTAGCAAGCATCTCAACAATGAGATGGTAAATGAATAGAGGGCAGATGATAGACAGAAGGTTCAGAGGGAACTGATGGGAGATGTCATTCTGTAAATATGTTTCTCATACTGGTTAATGAATAAAGCACTGTTGGCCAATAGGAAAGCAAGATAGGTGGGACTAGGAGATCAGGAGGAGAGAGGAAGTAGAGGAGGAGTCAGCATGGAGAGCCTAAAGAGAACTGCACGCTGCTGTCCGGCTGTCTGGTAAGATGACCCCATGGAAATACTTAGAATAGTAGAAATGGGTTAATCATTAAGACAGAGCTAGCCAATAAGAAACTAGTAACTGGCCAACAAAATTATATCAAATACAGAGTCTCTGCGTGTTATTGGGGGCTGGTGTGGCGGCGGGACTAGACCAGCGTCGGGGAAAACCTGCTCGTAACAGGGAACCTTCTGAGGGACAGGAAGTAGCACATGCAGGAAGGAGAGCTCCCACTACTCCCCAGTGTCCCTCAGCGTTTCCCTAGACAAGAACATATGCTCCAAAAGACGTCGACCCACCCGTGACGTCACGAAAGGGGGTCGCCCACAAACTGAGGCTGTGCGTGGACATGCACTTAAAATTTCATAACTTTTAACATAACTACTAGAATCCTTTTAAAGCAGGGCTTCAGTACACAGCCAGGCTGGCATGGAATTCTTACGTCAGATAGCAAGGTGTTGTTATTTTAGGTATACAGAATACTCAGTTTAAATATTGTGCCTCTTAAGATGCAGTCATGCATTTTTGATGGGAACACCTCCATTTAATGAACACTTTGTTATTCTCACATCCTTTCAAAAGGAAAACCATCAAGGTTATGTTGTAAAACGTGACTTCTCAGCCAGCACCAGTGACTCGAGGTTGTCATCTGAGTTCCTCTGGAAGCTGAGGCAGGAACGTCACAAGGGCAAGATGAGTTGGGGCTACAGAGTGAGTTCAGGTCAAGCCCGGGTCATAAAACATCACAAGGTAGAAGAATTCTGTGGTGTTTTTAATTTTTCGTTCCTTTTGGGGTGCCTAGTTTTCTAAATATTTTTAACTTATTTTGTCTGCAGCTGTGAACACACACACACACACACACACACACACACACACGCACACACACTGACACACACACACATGTGCTCACACACACACACACACACACACACACACACGTGCTCACACACACACACACACACACACACACACACACACACACTCCTGCACAGACACAAGCCATGGGACACGGGCCTGGCTCAGAGGACACTTTCTCTTTCCTCAGGCTGTGTGGGTACCAGAAAGTGAACTCAGGCCATGGAGCTTGTAGAGGGTGCCTTACCACCTCAGCCATTTCACCAGCCCATTCGAAACTTCTGACAATCAAAACTCAGATTCTTACGTCTTAAACACGTGTTTTATTTTCATAATCTTTCCACGGTTAAAAGCTCACAGGACCAGAGAGCAATCTGCAGTCGGGACAACTGGGTTGTTGGTTCTGGCCTAAACTTTAATAACCTCAACCCCAGAGACTTAGCCATCCAATCTGCGTTTTATCTGGTACCACACATTTTATCCCTTCTGCTTCTTCTGGCACTAATTCCATGGCTGACCGCAGACTAGATGCAAAATTAGAGCCCCAATCCTTTGAGGTTTTAAGGAATGTCCTTCTAATTCATATAGGAAAAGGAAAATGCCAGGAGGTCACAAGCATGACAAACTGTAAGAGAAAAAAAAAATGTTTTTTTTTTTTTTTTTTTTTTTCGTAAACTCCAAATTGTGGACAGTTGAGGCCTATTAGCAAACGTCAGAGATCAAGCAGCACTGGCATTCGGGGGTGGGACTAGGGTGCGGTGCAGGACCACTGCTAGAATGAATGTGTGAAACCATACTGTATATTGCCAAAGTCAAGCAGGTAAATGACAGGAAAACCAATGTTCACAATATTTAACGCCTTTTCCCAATCAACAGACTTTAAACATTGCAAGTGTCTGTATATTTCTGTTGTGTTTGTTAGTGTGAACCTGTCTGCACTCTGGCTCAGAGGAGTGTGACAGAACAGGGCTTCACACCTTGGCCCCCTCAGGTAACTGAGTAAACAAGTCACCATGGGACTCTCACCTGAGTCCACCAAGGCAGGATACCAAATATTAGCAAGTACTTTGCCCCTATGAGGACCATTCAATGGAAGGCTAAAAGGCTGCTGCTCAGGCCTAAACAATCAAATCACCTTTTTTGCATTTCCTCTTATCTACTGAAGTTAAAAAAAAAAAAGCAAAAATGAAAGTTTAGTATTCTTACTTTTAAAGAAACCATGAATGATCTGCTTTTATAATGTTCAGAACATGTAATTCATTCTTAGGAAGTGTCAGATAGTAAATGGTATGCCCAATCTTATCTACAACTCGAACGAAAAATCATTTCTAAAGGTTTAAATGAAACAGCAGTTGAAAACAATTCAAACTAACAGTGTAGAAGGCTCCCTTCAACAGTGAAGTGTAATTTATTTGCAATGACAACATTAATCCAATACTACAACCAAGTTGGCAAACACATCAAATCAAGATGGAGCTAATAAAGTAGATCATGCCTGTAACTCCAGCAGCACCCAGGAGGCAGAGGCAGGACAAACACACTCCCAAAGCCAGAGGGATCACTACAGTGAGTCCCGTGCACGCCTGAGTTACAGTGAAACTGTCTCTAAAACAATTCTAAAGACACAAACGTAAATCAAGCAAGGGTATTCTAATTTTGAAAACCTGAGAGATAATTCAGGTTGGGAAGTGGATAATTACTGGGTAGTATGCAATGTGAGTTGAATGAAAGCTATTTATATATAAAGAATATGCATATATTCTGTCCTCAAATACAAAAACATAACGGTATTTCCTACTGTCCTGCATTAAACAATTTGTATTTGTTACACTGTAAGAACAAGCCTCGGGAAAACAAAGCAATCACACAGCCTAACTTTTTCTTTTTCTTTCTGCTTTATACACAAGCCCCAGATATTTAAATAGGCACAAAGGAAAACATTACCTCTTAATAGAATGACACAGGGATGGAAATATTTCTTACTTTAAAAGCAGTCAAGGTACTTGTTTCTACAGTGAAATCTGATGTAATCTTAAATTAGCTAATTATTCATCCCAACACCTTAGACTTCATCCTGGAGACATTCATAACTTCTCCACCTCCAGCTACTGAACCCGAGCTCAGTGATTGCTGATAAGGAATCTTAACCACACATCTAGAAGATATAAGAGATTAAAGTCATGGGTACCCCTCTGGGTACTGAAACACGGGGACCACAAGTGTCTTACCATAAATCAGAGCACCTGGCAGGCTGAGGCATGAGAACTACCTTTAGTTCTAGGCCAGCCTGGGCTACAGAGGAAAGACACACACACACACACACACACACACACACACACACACACACACACACGCACGCACGCACACACGCACACGCACGCACGCACACACACACCCCTCAAAGAAAGACCCACTTAGGCTGTGTCTGCCTCCTCACTCCACTAAAGGGAGGTTAAAACTGACTACAACTGAGGGAGAATGTTATCCGTGGCTGCCTAGCATGTTTTAGCCCTTACGACAATCCAAGAGGGCATTTGTCATATACTAGTGTCCTTTGGATAGTAAGTGTCAGAGCAGCATTAATTTAATCAAACATCCTCTAATTTAATTTGATCCATAATTACAAAAATTATGGCAGGTACTCATAGAAACTAAGAAATAATGTAATTTACTCTCTCCCCCAAAGAAAGTGAAGCTTGATAATTCACTGATAATATTCTCAACTACTCAACCAATGTTATGCCAATCCTGGGACTCAGCGCAACTGTGTCCGGGTACAGGATAACCATTCTAACTAAGATTTCTTTCTTTTTCTTTTTCTTTTTCGTTTTTTTTTTTTTTTAGATGAAGGGTGCAACATAAATTTTAAGTATTTTAAAGGTACACATTAATATCGAGTTCTTAAAAATATTTACAGATGAAAGCATTTTGCAATTTCTATATTCATAAATATTTCCATTAGCTAAGAGGTATTTTGGAATGTGGTCAAGCTATTTTGAATGCCGACTCCTAACAGCTGGGCTAGGCTAAGGCGTCTGCCTCTCCATTGAGTAGGTCTCTTTCAATAGCCAAAGCTCTTTTAAATCGGTTACCCCTAAAAAAAAGGATAAAGGGAGAGAACCTAACTATGAAAACGTGTGTCTTTGTGGAAACTTTTGATGCCCACTCTGCTTCCTGAATACAAAATTGGATTTGGGAGGAATCAAAGCCTTGACAATTTGCTACTAAAATATGCATTTCTCATTCTTCCCCGGAAGAAAAAAAGTCATCCACTCCAGCTACATATAACGCTCCAAAATATGCCCGACAACTAATGCGAAAACCAAAATACAACCACTCCTTGCGGGGTGGGGGTGAGTGGGGGGCGTATGGAGAACTGGCAGGCCGTGTGCTTATGCCAACCTTCAGGAAAATGGAAACACACAGCCCCAAGTCATTGGGGCGGGCAGGGGAGGGGGAAGTCTCCAATGGCGACCCAACTACTGTGTGACATTCTATGTCTATCACGCATTCCACTCCAAGCTCAACAGTCCAGTTCTGCACTGGCTCGCCCGTGTCAAATCTAGAACGCCTAAAGAGCAACCTGCTATTGGAGCAGAACAGCAGTTTCTTAACGTGAGAGTTGTGCTCATCGCCTGCAGCGTAGCTTTAGAATAAAGAAAAAGAAAAAGAAAAAAAACTTTAAACATATCCGCTCTCCTTCTGCCATATAAAATCTGGAGCTAGGCAGCAGCCCCCAGAATTGAAACAAGCAAGCAAAGAATGAACACCCAAACACGGAACACGCCGGGGAACAAAGGAAACACAGGCGTGCGAACAGGAAATGAAGCAAACTCTGGACACATAAATACCTTTTGGGGCCGCCAACGTAGGTGAAAGTAAAGGTGGAGTCTGAGTATCTGAAATCTGAAACGGAAAGTCGTGTTAAAAAAAAAACAAAGAAAGAAAGAAAATAAGCCGCCCCGGGCGCCGGGTGGGCTCGGTTTTTAACCCCAGCTCTGCCCGAGCCTGGCTTTCTCCTCCGAGCCCGGCGAGGCCCGATCGGGGGATGGCGGGCGCGGGGCGGTGCGGGAGGGGATGCGCGGCCCGCGGGAGTCTGCCCCCCGCAACAAGTGCCGGGTGCCATGGCAACGGCGGGAATTTCCCAGCCGGAAGCAGCCCCTGCCGGGCTCGGGCTCGGCTCCCGGCCTCGGGGTTGCAAAGATGGGGACGCACGGCGACCCCCGCTCCGGCCCCCGGGCTGGGCCTGCGTAGCCGGAGCCCCGGGAACGCATCCCCTCCCCGGGGCGGTGTGTGCGCGCTCGCCCGCCCGGAGGAGCGGAGCAGCCAGCCCTGCCGAGGGGGGCGGGGGCTCGGCCCGGCCGGCGCTGCCTCCTCCCGGGGCCTCGCAGGCGCCGAGCCGAGCGGACCGGAGCAGCGCAGCGCAGCGCAGCCGGTCCCTTCCCGGCCGCCGCCGCCGCCCGGCCGATGGCGCAAAGCCGCGGCCGCCGGAGCCGGGACCGTGCACGCTCCGGGCACCGCCGGGGGCTGCAGCGAAGCGCCCGGCCCCTCCGCTCCGCTCCGCGCGGGCGCTGCTGCCCCCGGCGCCCGAGGCTACCCCGGCCTGGCCGCGCTTGGGTATGGGGTGGGGGCAGGGAGCTCTTGCTCCCGTCCCCCTTGGGTCTCCAGCTCACGCCGCTGCAGCTGTTTCCAAAAGCACCGGGAACGGGGACTTGCAGCCCCACAGCCCCAGCCACAAGCGTCGCGGCCAGAAATCTGGGCAGGGGGTGGGTGGGGGTGGCCGGAGGGGAGGCTGGCCAGCTCCGGGTCCCAGGATCCCCGAGGCAAACTCACCTGCAAACAGGCAGTCTTTCTCGGCTCTGGACTTCTGGATCACGACGTCGATATCCTTCTGAATTCTCTCTTGCCTTGAACACATCCCCATTAAATAAATCCCTGGAAAAGAAGCAGCCGCTATTTCCACCCCACCCCACCCCCCTCGCACGCTTCCAGCTTTCGTAAATATTCAGTTTAAAAAAAAAAAAAAAAAAATGGAACCTCTAGCCGAGGCAGGGGCTGAAGGCGAAGTGGTTTCGGAAGTGATCCCGGGTGAGAGAGGAGGAGGTGGCGGTGGAGGAGGAGGTGGAGGGGGAGGTCGGCTTTGCATTCCCAGATGTGACCGCCCAGCTGCTGCTGCTGCTCGCCGCGCGCCGCTGCTGGATTCCAGTTTCCTCCCCTTCTGACAATGGATGGTGATGACACCGAGTCTCACTTTCTCCCGCCCCCGCCCGGGCTGCCGGCCTAGGGGAGCCGAGGGGCCCGAGGGGTCCGGGGACCGCTGGAGAGCGACCGGCAGCCGTGGAGCGGCGGGCGCCGGCGAGGGGCGAGCCCCGCTCCGACTCAGGCGCGCACACCCCTCGCGGCCTTCCCACACCCGCGCACACTCGCGCCCGCGGGCGGCGGCCGTGCTCAGGCTGCTGCTGCAGCGCCGCCCGCCCGCCGCAGACCCTCCCGCACCCGCCGCGGATCACCGGGCCCGGCTGCGCGCCGCTGGGGCTTTAATAGTATCCGCCATCCGCACAGCCTGGATTTCCCCACCCCCGATCCCCACTAGGGCCGGGAGCTGAGTGACAGTGTAGGTAGTGAAGGCTCCCTGGGGCTCCCAGCCTCACTCACTCACACACACACACACACACACACACACACACACACACACACACACACACACACACCTCCCCCTTTCCACCACTTTTATGAATTTGACTCCACTTTCAGAAGGAATTATGAGTCATATGGAAACCCAAGCCTGAGTGGCTGGGAGGGGGAAAGGGGGAAAAGAAAAATCTTCACGAATTAAAAATAAATAAACTGAAAACGTCTTCCCTTGTAATCACATCAGGCAAGAACGGGAAAGCTTAGAGATTACCCCAGAATCCCTCTCCCATCTCCTTAATGCCTTAGTTTTTGGTGGGGGGAGGGGGGGCGATTATTTTGTTTTGTTTTGTTTGTTTTGTTCTGCCAGGTATAGGAGGAGCTCTTTAGAAATGGAACCCTTTCTAGGAGACTCCAAAGATTCACCAGTTTTTCCATCTTAGCTCTCTTAGTTAAGGAAACTGACAGGTGAAGCTGGAACAGGCCAGGGTCTTCCTGGGTGAGAGGGTTTGGTGTGGGTCCCATGCAAAAGCCACCCTTCTGCCGGCTAGTCAAGGGAAAAGCTTCTCCAGCCCTATTACCTTGGACAGGAAGGTGACACTGATGAACTCCTTGCTCCTGGCCAGCCTCAAGCTTATAGCAGATGGACCACCCTTATTGCGGACCACCTTTGCTAGGCATCTTTACTGAGAACTTTCCCCTGGCAGACCATGCTTATTTTGTTTTGCATTCCAAAACCAAGCAGTGTCTGGAATACAGGAGGTGTTATCAATCAGCTAGCTGGTCGGGAGCCTTTTAATCTTCCCGAAAGGAATAGTGAGTAGGCGAGAGGTTCTTCCTGTGCTGGCAGGCCTGGGTGAGTGCCTCAGGCCTAGGGGCTGAACAGTCAAACCCAGAGGAGTAGCACATCTCAAACCCTTTAGAATCCAGACACTTACACACGGAGCTCGACACTCAGGTTGGAAGCTTACCCATCTCCAGCCTTTTAGCATCTGCTGTAGTCCCATTCTTGTCCTCTTTTGTAATCCTCAATTTCTGACAGCCTTGGGTGACAGCAGACGACAGCATCCTGCAGCAATTAGGTGGGGCTTTCAAAGTGTTAAGGTTCTCCTACAGCCTTGGGCATGGGGATTCCTAGACCTGCCCTGACAAGTGACAGGAGCCCCAGGCCTATGGTTGCACAGTTCTGTAGCCCTTAGAGACTTGACCAACACTCAGGAACTCTTTCAGAGATCAACCAAGGCCTTCAGTTTCTCTTCACTACCTTACTTGAGAAGACTTCTCTAAAGATTAATGTTGCAATAGGGGATGGGGGGAGGGGGAGCGTCTTCTGGGCTAAAGGGAGCCAAACAACCTGCTTAAATAGCCAGAAAGGGGGGTGTGGTGAGGGTGTTTGAACCAACCCTGGCAGTTCCTCTTACAGACCAAGGACCACATTGGCACCAATCGCAGGCCTTCTGATGGATTACAAGGGAAAGTCTCCATTTCACAGGGGTAGAGAAGGCTTCAAGGTCACCTCGAGTTTACCAAAGCATTTGGAGAGAAGATACCTATGCTAGCTATTCACTCATGTCTGAGACAGTGACATTAGAAGTTGGCATTACACTTCATTAGCTGGATTGCTTCTTCTGTCTCAGAGGGGAAAACCATGGTGATTGTAGTATAGCTTCCCCAAGGCTTCTGTGGAATGTTTGTTCATAATGGCCAGTGGCTAGGGTGAGAGTATTTGGACTGGCTACTTGACTAGTAATGCTGTGCTTAAGGCAGCCAGGACATCAAGAAAGGGTATTGAAGTTAAGGCATCAACTTACCATGGTCCCCAACATACCATCCAAAAGGACACTTTTAACAAAGCCCCATTGCCAATAACATTTATTTCACAGTGTTTAACAATGCTCAACTCCTGTTAGCAATGCCTTTGGAGAGACAGGTTCCTTTAAACCGTTCCAAGACTCCAGTGCTGGCTGAATACATGAAGAGGTGTCCCTCAAAGCCTTTCTTTATAAGGTACACCCAGTTTCAGTCAGCACCTCCATCGGCCTAAGTTCCTAATAGTAATTGAAGTAACTCAGATCTTTCCTCTCTCTGATTCTGATCCTGACAGCAGTAGCATGATGTGTGAGAGAGGTAGACCAGTAGTCCTTCCTGACAGATTCAATCCTGCCACATCAAAAGATTTCATCCTGACTCCTTTACCTTGCAGACAAGAAACACAGCATGTGTGGCATGTTCAACCATCCCTATTGAAGTTAAAAAGAACACTTCTCTGCATTCTCTAGATCCACTGCAACTACAGCCACAATAGCAAATTCCCAGCCCCTGGATGAGTCCTGATCAGGACCTACTAGGTTTGAGTCCCCCCTCCCCCAGCTGCTTTGCTGTGAACACCTCAGACAACAAAAGCAATTTCCTCTTCTCATTCTCACCCACTCCTAAATTCAGAAATAAAATTATTTAGCAAAAAGAATGTATTCTGTCCTATATACAACTGACTGCTTCCTCACTGTTTTGCCACTGCATGTAGTACTTTTCTACCATGTTGTTTGGATCAATTTGTTACAAATAACTTATAATCCCAGGAATAGCGATACCCTCCAGCTCATTGCAGCATTCCCTGTGTGCCTGGCACTATCTGGAGGTCCTGAAGGTAAACTGAGGGAACTGTGAAGCAAGTGCCTCTCTCTAGGTGCATCACTTTCTTCCTGTCGATCACAATCTAGCCTTGCCTTTTGGCAAACTGAAACAGGAAAAGGCTACATGGGATTTGCTAAGACATGAAGCTGGGAAGCATCCATGGTTGGCTTACCATATCAAAGAAGAACAAGAGGAGCCAGAGCCTTCAGGAGCTTGAACTAGAAGTTCAGTTTGATGAGAACTCACTTTCTTCCTCTTTCTGTTGCTCAGCACTGATATTCTTTTCAATGATGGGGAAATTGCCCTTTGGTAATCTCACACATGTACCATTTGAATACAGAAGAGAAGGGTTGTCTGCCCACTTCACATCAAGGACCCATTTCCTGCGCAGCCAGTGGAGACTGGCAGACAGACTATGATAATTTATGCTAAATCTAAGTCTAGTATCCACTCCCATGTTTAGGGAACCTGTGCTTATAAGGAGATTGTAACACGGCACTTACTGATGTTTTGTTAGTCTGAAAAAAATAATGCATTCCATACAAGTGTGGTATTGCTTGCTTGCGTTCCAAGCACATGGAAGGGAGGTTGAGGCAGGAGACACAAAAGTTTGAGGCAAGCCTGGGCTACACAGTGAGTCCCAAGCCAGCCTGGGCTAGAGAGTGAGAACCTGTTCCAAAGCAAATTGCAACAACAAAACTACGAAAGGACAGAATCAAAATTATTCGATAACCCAACTAACTCTACTTCTCAAGACTCATCTTCTGTGGGACGTGAATCCTATGAAGGGAGTAATGTCTTCAATCTGCATGGTTTGGTCACAGTTTGATCCTTCCAGGGACCGGCTGTCCTCCTGACTAGTGTAAGCCCTCTGGGCTTGCCCCACAGCAGCACCTACTGCAGTTAGTATTTGTCTTCCTTTCTAAAGTGGCTCCGAGCCTGAGTAATTTGCTCTATTCGTAAGCCTTTCTCCCTTATTTCAGCTCATGTGTGAAACACAGACCGCACTCAAGAAATACTTGCTAAAAGACAGGAGGTTGTAGCCTTCCATGGAGAAAAATGGAAATAAAGAAGAGAGCATAGAGTTCAGAGGTGCAGAGGTGCTGGAGACAGAGGCTGGAGGGCTGGGGAGACTGAAGAAAGTAGGGATGGGTGTTACATGGAGTGGGAAGGTTGCTGCATTTGGCACACGTAAACTGTCAAACCCCCCTGCGCACTTCTGTGCCCAGCCCCACATTCATTCAGTGATTTCATATTAGTATCATCAAATTAGCTACGATCAGACTATTAAACCATGCAAGTTAGAATTACCACTTAGCTGCTCTTCCCCCTCTTCCCCCACGGTGAAGTTGAATATTATTAATCATTTGTCATACCACTACATGGCAATATGAAAAGAACAGTGATAAGGCTATAAATGAACCCTTGGAGGTATAACGCCAGTAATAAAGGGACTAAAGAGTTAGATAAAGACACAGCTGGGTACGACACAGAATGCATGTAATCTCCCCACTCAGGAGGCAGAGGTAGGAGGACAGCCACAAGTTCAAGGCCAGCCTAGTCTACGTAGGAGAGCTCCAGGCCAGCCAGAACTACAAAGCAAGACGTACACACCTATTTTTCTGCCATAAAAAGATTGTGAAAGAGAAAATGCATGATGAAACTTGTTCATTTTCTACAGGTTACCCTCTTCAGCAGAGTCATGCACGGCAAAATTGGTAGATGGTTACATAAGGTGTTGCCCTATACTAGAGGCTTCAAGTTGTAAGGAAGTTACTGTCTGTCCAAGTAGATCAATCTTGGCCTACATCATAGGCTGGACCCACGCCAGGCCCAATAGCAGCTGCATTCTAACAGGACCAGGTGTGCTCATTGCAGCAGCTCTGCTGTAAATCTGAGCCAGTAGCTCATATATCCCACATGTTCCAAGTCTACTTCCTCATGCCACTTGGCACACCAGCCTCCCAAAATGTTGACATTAGCAAACTTCCAACAAAAAGGTTGCCAACCCTAGCATATTTTTCTTTACTGTCTAGATTACTTTAAATGTGAGCCTGCCTAAGAGAAGTATGCACTAACTGGGATTGTGTAGTCTCCCAATCTCTCTCACACATCTCTCACACACATTCTCTCCCCTATCTTCATCTTGCAATTACTCACACTCACTCTTGTTCTCTCTCTCCCCCTCCCTCTCTCTGTATCTCTCTCCCCTTTTCTCCCTCTCTCTCTCCTTCTCTCTCTCTGTCTCTCTGTCTCTCTGTCTCTCTGTCTCTCTGTCTCTCTGTCTGTCTCTGTCTCTGTCTCTGTCTCTCTCTCTCTCTCTCTCTCTCTCTCTCTCTCTCTCTCTCTCTCAAGTTTAAGTTTAATGATTAATGAAAACAGAGATGCCAGGCTGAGATGGATTAGTAGTACAGGTGCTTGCTACCAGGCATGGCCATCTGAATTTTATACCCAGAACCCTCATGGCTGATAGAGAGAATTGACTCCTGCAAGTTGTCCTCAGACCTTCACATGCATTCCACGTACCCCCCCCACACACACACAGTATAAAAGAAAGAAGGAAGGAAGGAATTAAGGAAGGAAGGAGAAATGAGGATGTGCATCAGTTGGTAGACACCCACTATACTGTAGCCCTAGTGTTTGGGATGCAAAAGCATATGACTCTGTATTTCAGGGCTATCCTTAGCTACAAACAAGTTTGAGCCCAGCCTGAGGTACATGGAATCCTGCCTCAAAGACAGAAATGGAGGAAGAGAGGGAAAGAAAGAGAGGGAGGGAGGGAGGGAGGGAGGGAGGGACTATGTATACAGCTTAGTGACTATGATAAGGTTAAAAACAAAGGTTGGGTTATAAAGAATGGTTGGGGTAAAATGTCAAGGTTGGGAACTGACAATGAGACCTGAGAGGACTTGCAGCTGGGTGTGAGAAAACAAAGCTGATCAGGTAAGAGGAATAGCAAGGCTCTGAGCCTTGGCAGGCTGACTGGTCTCCCCTCACTGAAAAACATCTGCAAGGTGCCATTGCCTTCCCTTATAATCACGCTTCTAATAAAGCCAGCTGCAACAGACTAACATCGGTGACTTCTGAAGTCTCTACCCCATAGACCAGGGGTAAAGTCGGAAATAATAGCAACAGCAGCTACGTCTTGGGAGCTGCAGTAGGAGTTACCTCCATGGGAAACTCCACGCTGATCACGTAAGGACAAGAACAGAGAGTATAGGGTAATTAACAATTGGGTTAAGTAAGAGCTGTGACATCTGCAAAGTCAACATGACCAGTGGTACAGCCTAGGTTAATGGCCCCCAGGTAGTCAGAATTAACAGCCAGGAAGGACAAGTCCAAGATGGAGAAGAAGGGTCTTCAAGGTATGACCGCTCCACTAATGGAATGTGACGAATTCCCGATCCTCCATGTGGCTGGGCTAGGGGGACACACATACAGCATGTGGGCCTTCCATTAGCTCAACTAGTGAAAGGCTCAGAGAACTAATCAGTATCAACAGAAATTACCCAGGCTTCATCCAGTTTCTGCCATATGTCCTTAAAAAGCCCTTAGATAAACAGCTTGGGTCCTTCCTCCCTTTGAGCCCGTTCCACAGCATCACTAGCTTTCCGGGTTCTCCTGTCTGAACAGATCTTCACGTTTTCTCCTTCATGTTTCCACTCTGTAATAAAAACTCACCTTTAAAATCATCCTTCCAGCCGCCCATGAATTTAGTCTTCTAATTCTCAGGACAAGGGCCCAGAGGCGAAGTTGAGGTTTATCCACACCTGAGATGGGACCCTTCTGCCTCAAGGATGAGACACACACACACACACACACACACACACACACACACACACACACACACACACCACCCCTACCTGGTTTCAGTAGACAGCCAGGCATGTGAGAAGGCCTGCAATGAAGACAAGGCTTTTGAGCAGGAAGAAACCACTCTCAAAAGTAAGTAGGGTTCTTCCCAGGTTGCTCAGGTGCAAACTATAGAAATAGCAGCAGTGACTGCACACTCTCTTTGGATGAGGAAGACACAGGACAACTATTTTCTAGAGCAAACTTGTTGTGAAAGTTTCATATTTATGAAAGCATAAGGGCCTCGGAGCACAGGCTCCCACAAAGCTGTTCGGCATGAGAGAGGCCCAAGCTCCTGCTTCCTCTTTCCCAAGGTTCAGATACTTAACAGCAGCTTAGGGGTCTGGCACTGCCCTAAGCCTGACTGTCTTAGTATCTTTGGCCTTTTCACCACCCTGTGTAGAGAATACTTCACATTTAGAACTACCCCTCCATATGGTTTTCTTAAGGCTGGCCTTGAACTCACTATGTACACTTAGCCAAAGATGACCTTGAATTCCTTATCCCCCGGTCTTCATCACCAATTTGATAGAATCCCAGGAGTGCCCTGCCACGCCCAGCGTGTTGAAACTTCTTCTAGTTTATGAAGGAAGTTAGTAATGAAATGAGGAATTAGAACTAATATTGCCAACACCATGGCTGACAGAAAAATTAGTTACAGAACAACCTGTTGAAGTCCAAGGCTTTTGAAAGCTTTTTCTTTTTCTCACCTTTTTTTTCCCCCATGGGAAGGGAACTGAGACCAGATCTCATTTTTTAGCCCAGGATGACCCAGCACTCACTGTGTTAGATAGACTGGCCTTAAAATTATGGCAATTGGGTCTGGAGAGATGGCGTGGTGGTTAAGAGTACATACTGCCCTTACAGAGGATCAGAGTTTGGTTCCCAGGACCCACCTTGGAGGGTCCCAACTCTAAGGGATCTATCTGATGGCCCTTTCTGGATATATATATATATATATATATATATATATATATATATATATGTGTGTGTGTGTGTGTGTGTGTGTGTGTGTGTGTGTGTGTGTGTGTATGTGCGCACGCCTGTAGTCCCAGCTACTCGGGAGGCTGAGACAGGAGGATTGCTTGAGTCCAGGAGTTCTGGGCTGTAGTGCGCTATGCTGATCGGGTGTCCGCACTAAGTTCGGCATCAATATGGTGACCTCCCGGGAGCAGGGGACCACCAGGTTGCCTAAGGAGGGGTCGAGATGTAGCCCGGGGAGGAAGGAAGACGCCCGCCGCTGCTCCCCCATAAGACGACCACGTGGAAATACTTAGATAAGTAGAAATGGGTTAATAATTAAGGCATAGCTAGCCCATAAACAGTAATGGTAACTGGCCAACAGGATTGTATCAAATACAGAGTCTCTGAGTGATATTTGGGGCCGGCACGCCAGACTGGCGGGCTGGCGGGCTGGCGGGCTGGCGGAAACATACACGCTACATGTATATATGTGTATATATGTGTGTATATATGTATATATATATATATATATATATATATAATTAAAAATAAACATGAATTTAAAAAAGTCA
Source organism: Cricetiscus sungorus (assembly GCA_030556225.1). NCBI lineage: Eukaryota > Metazoa > Chordata > Mammalia > Rodentia > Cricetidae > Cricetiscus > Cricetiscus sungorus. Next base: position 2,414,725 of record JANBXA010000727.1, on the reverse strand, counting down.
TGGTAATCCCCCAGCCTTATCATCCTTGGAGCTGGGATTAGAGTCATGAGCCATCATACCTATTCTTTTCTGCTCATTTTATAGAAGTAAGTCATTCATGAAAAAGTCATATGGGAAGTATCTGTGAATAAAATATAAATTACATTGCATAGACCATAATTGCTTCAAAAATTTATAAAACAAACTATGTTCAATTAAAAAAAAATGAATCAAGCAGATTGCACTATTCTTCAAAATCCTTCCTGACTATCAGTCTGTGTGAAAGAAATATGCTGCTCATTTTTCACTGCATGTGGGATTTCCTTTAGCCTCCTACCCAATGAAATAATATTACCACCTCCTGATTTGGGTTTTGCCCCATGACTTACATCCAAAAATAGGTTGTGCGAAGGTATATGAGAAGTAGAAGTTCGAAGTATGCATTTGTGGCCTAATTTGGTGTCTTGTACTTCTGCCAACATGAGGAGAAGACCACGAGTTAAATGATCTACTGGATCCCAAAAGAAAGAGGGATGCACGGATTCAGATTACAATTGGTCCTGAGATCACTCTAGCCCCTCTCAGATTATGTGCTCACAGACTAGAGAAGACTGTGAAGCCACTGAGTTTGGAGGGGCCTTGCTAGTCAGCACTAGTGTAGTTGTAGCAAGTAACTTTCCTGACACAGACGGTATAGGCAAAAGAAATGAAATCAAATGCTGCAGAAAGCCCACAGGACCACTACAGGTAGGAACCGGCAAAGGTAAGTTTTCTTGAAGAGAAACTACACAATAAGCATCTGCAACAACGCTTACACACATTCATGCAGGGTCCCATTTTGTCATGCTCAGTTCATGTTTAAAGCTGAAGGGAGACTATGAAAGCAAATCTTTATAAAGCCAGAGTCTTAATATCTTAAGAGTTGTCTTTCACAGTGTGGCAATCCTAGCAAAAACATTGACAGTGCTAATATCTGGGTGTGGATGTCTCTGGGTGTTTGTATTTCTTTTTTCTTTATCTGTAATTATACTGGAATAACATAGATTATTGGTGTGTTTCCTAAGATGATACATACATCGAGTTTTACTGACCAGTTCTGTCTTTCTTCTTCTAGGAAGGTTTGAGGATTGAACCCACAACCTCTTGTATACTAGACATACCACTGAGCTACAGCCCCGACACCACCTGGCAGAATTTTAGAACTTTTTAGTATACTTTAAAAGAAACTGACCACCCAATTTCCAAAATAACAGATTCTTTAAAAAAAAAAAAAATGATTGCTTCTCCTAGTGAGAATTTTCAAACACAACAAAAGATGAAAAATTAACATTGTTGCAATTCACTAACTACAATGTTTATTTTAAAGTTACTGTATCTTCTCCAACTTAAAATAACTGCCAGTTCCTGTTTCTTGATACCGATTTGGACGCTGTTAACTGGGTACCCGTAGAAGGCTCTTTGAAACCCTGGGGTCAGCTCTCTAGCGGGCAGGTAGCTCTTCTATCACATGAACTACTTGGACCCAGTTGCACTTTAGGGAACTCCCTGTGTACTGGCGAACACCGTCACACTTCAACCTCCTGCTAACCAGTGATATGCAGGAGGGCAGGAGGGGGAAGTTCACCCTAAGGAGCAGTTGGGCAACATCCTCTACAAAATGCAGGAAGGCGGCGAGCACTGACTCAAGCTCGGCTCTCTAGGGTCCTCGATACCATTTCCCGACGCAAGCCTTTTCTGCAGCCCATTTTATTCCTGAAGACCCACAGCTAAAGAAGCTTCTGTTGTTTTTCGTGACAGGCGTGGGAGCTACAGGACTGCCCGGCCTACACTCACGGTCTCCAGCCTCTTGTGTGTCTGCTGAGTGAAGTAATTGTGGTTCCAGGAGTGGTCTCTTTCTGGATATAACTCTTCATTTTTATAATCTAGCACCTCCCCCCCCCACCTGCCCACACATGCTCCTGCTTTGCTTTCTAACTTAGAGGATTTTAGATTTGTTTTTGTAGTGTGTAATATTATGTTTAGAACAGGGAGAGAGGGAACTGAGCCAAGCGGCCACACTTGTAATCTAAGTTCTCAGAAAGCCAAGACAGAAGAACTGCTCAAACTTGGGAATTCAAAGTGTTGTGTTAACCTACTCCTGGAGAAACATGGACAAATGTTTATTCATCCTAGCTGGAGATCCGGTGACAGACAACAACAACGATATCATCCAACGTGGTAAATAAATGTGTCCTGGTTTCATTTCTGTTGCTGTGATTAAGGCAGTAAGTCATCATATCCCACAATCAAGAGCAAAAAGAGACTAAACGCATGGATCTTTGCCTGCTAGCTGCTCTTAGCACTCAGCCCAGCTTTCTTTAGCTCCATATGGAATCCAGGGCTGAGTGTCACCAGTGATGAGCTGGGTCTTCCCATATCAATTAACAATAGAGACAATCCAGGATAACTCCTCAAGATTCTCTTTCTAGGTGACTCTAGGTTGTATCAAACTAATAGTTAGAGCTAGCTATCATGCTATGAGTTTATTTGGGTTAATTATTTGAGCATAGTGAGGAATTACTCCCAGAAGCACAGACCCCTTTAAAGGCAGTTAGTTGTGTCACCAAAACCCAACCACAGCAAGGGTTGATGACTCAAAACTAGCTTGGGCCTCTCTGCAACTACTACATATAGTGTTGAAGTCTTAGCTAGAGCAGCAATATAAGAGAAAGAAATAAAAGGGATACATATAAAAGAAGTAATCAATGTAACCCTATCTTCAGACCAAATGACTCTTTGGATAAGGAAACATTAAACATTGCATCAATAAGTCTTAGAGCTGATAAACACATTCAGTTCAGCAAAGTAGTGGGATACAAATTCAACTAGCCTTTCTTTTTGTTTGCTTGTGTTTTGAGACAGGGTTGAGACAGGTGTAACTTTGGCACCTGTCCTAGAGCTCGCTCTGTAGACCAGACTGGCCTCAAGCTCACAGAGATCCACCTGCCTCTGCCTCCAGCGTGCTGGGCTCAAAGGCGTGTGCCACCAATGCCCAATTCAACTTGTCTTTCTATTACCAATTATAACAGACTGAAAAGGAAATCAGGGAACAATCCCATTCACAATAGTCCAGATAAAAATTTAAATAAATAAGTAGCTAGAGAGTTAAACTAATCAAAGATCTCTACAATGAAAACTTTAAGACACTGAAAAAAAGAAAAACACAAATTAACACATATACTAGAAGATGGAAAGACATCCTATGCTCATGAATGGGAAACATTACTTTTATGGAAATGACCATGTAACCATAAAACACACACACACACACACACACACACACACACACACACACACACACACAGATTCAATTCAATCCCGATCAAAATTCCAGTGTCCAAATTCTTTGGACATAGAAAACTCAATTCCAAAAATGTATATGGTGGCACAAAAGCCCAAAGGTAATCAAAATAATCTTAAACAAAAAGAACAGTGTGGGAGATAACACCACACCCTGATCTTAAATTATGCTATGGAGCCATAGTAAATAAAAACTACATGAGATCAGCACAGATATAAACACATAAGTTCACGGAACTTAATCGAGGACTTAACATGAGTCCATGTAAGTAACACCGCTAATTTAAAAAAACAAAACAACAACAACAACAACAAAAGATAGCATCTTCAACAAATGGTGCAAGGAAAATTAGATTTTACCCAGAAGAAAGATGAAACTAGATCTTTATCCCTCACCCTGTACAAACTCAACACCAAAAGACTCAAGAGCCTCCACAAAAGTCCTATCCTGTAGAATTGCTGAAACAAAAAGTAGAGAGAACATTTCAACTGATGGGCACAGGTAATTCATCTTGGTTATTCACTATCTGAATATGACTCTGATCATGCTGAAAGTAAGACCAACGACTGACAAACGGGACCTCGTGAAATCAAGAGGTTTCTTCTGCACAGCAAAGGAACAGAAGTGAATGAATAGGAAGCCCACAGAATGGGAGAAGATCTTTGCCAGCTGTACATCCCACAGAGGATCAGTGTCTAGCATAACGCAAAGAGCTCCAAAATAAACATTAGGAAAATGATCAGCTCAATTAAAAAGTGGTTGTGGAACTGAGCAGAAATGTGTCAAGGGAAAACAACTAGTCTTTTAAAACTTGTGCAAAATCATTAACCATTAGGACAATACAAATTAGAAGTATTTTAAGACCCTATCTCACTCAGCAGAGTGGTCGTCATCAGGAATACAAATGCCTCTGTGGAAATAATAGAAGGGGAACTCTTACATATTGTTGGTAGGAGTGTAAAACAGTGCAACCATCTTAGAAAGCAGTCTCCAGAGTTCTAAAAAGAAAATAGCAGAGGACCTGGAAAGACGGCTCATCAAATAAAGGCACCGACTTTTAACCTTAGTGACCTAGGTTGGATCTCCACGACCCACATGATAGGAAGAGAGAATTGTCTCCTCCAAAAATTGTCTTCAGACACTATTAACTTCCACCAACCACATACATGCATATGTTCACATATATAAATAAAATTAAATATAAAGATTTTAAAACCAATAAACGAGCTAGAAATAGAAGTGTGATATGACCAGCTACACCACTCCTGGCCATGCACACAACAGAGTTCACACCAACCTGCAGATAACTGCACGTCTGTTTATCACTACTCAGTTCACAACAGCTTAAGAAGAAGAATCAAACTAAATGTCCACTAACAGATGAATGGCTAGGAGAAAACGAGGTATGTATACAGGATGGAATAGTACTCATCTGTAAAGAACAGAAATCCTGAAATTCACAGGCAAATGGACAGAACTCAGAGAAAAATTATACCAAGAGGGGTAACTCAGACCTGAGAGATGAATGACTATTTTCTCTCATATGGGAATCTTCCTTTGGGTTGTGTGTTTAACTTAGAGCAGAAGTGGGAACCAGGAAACTCAGATGAGACATTTGGGGGGGGGTGAACACATTAATGAATGGAGGATAGAAAATTATAGGTGTAAGGAAAGTGGTGAGGTAGGATATTGGGGGCAGAAAGGCTAAATTAAACAGTAAGGGATTTGAGAGTGTGGGGGAAATTGGGGGTGATCGAGACGGTATCCTAAAGGAAGGTCTACTAACTTACAACCCAGCTTATTTTGGGTTTTTGTTTCGGTTTGGTTTGCTTTGGTTTTGAGGCAAGGGTTAGGGTTTCGGTGAAAGACCCTGCTTGTTGTCTATCAGGGAGGCCCAGAGGTGTCCAAATCAGCACAGACTGTGGCCATTGCGCTTTGTCAGCCAACATAACTCACAGTAAGACCCTGTTGCTGAGGACACCATGTGCTTTGGCAGATATAACGGTCTCAGCCCAGCTGGAGAATTTCCCCCTTGTTGACCGGCTTACATGGTGATAAGTTGAGACCCAGAGAGTATGATGTTTCTTCTGGAACTCGGAGAAACTCGAACAGCCTTCTTCCCCGGTTTAAAGAGGCTTTGGTCATCCCCTTCATGACCGCTTGCAGAGGTCCTGTGGCTAAACAAAGCGACAGACCCCTGCCAGATTTGCTGTGTATAACACGCATGCTTCCTGGTAATGACTATTTGAAGTTGTTTCTTCAGGAATGACTCAAACTAGTTGAAGCCACTGACCCTCTCTCTAGCACCAGTACACAACTCTCAGACAGGTGACCTTTGGGTATCTATCAGACGTAGGGACACGAACTTTGCCCTTTTTTTAATCTTATTTAAGTGCACAAGTTTGTTGAATATGCTATGCATATATGGGTACCTGTAGAGGACAGAAGACAGTGTCAGATCCCCCCTAGACTGGAACTCAGATCGTTGTGAGCTGTCTGACATAGTCCTGAACTGATGTCAGATTCTTTTGTAAGAGCAGCAAGAACTCTGAACCACTGAGACATCTCTCTAGTCCTTAAATTCTAGCTTTGGGGAGCTGGAGTTGAACTTGAAAAGCTCTGTGTCTTGTTTGGCCACCTTCTAAATAATCTCTTTTGCAAAAGCTATCACTTAAACACCTAGCATACTGCAAAGGCTGCAGATCAGGCCTGTTTGTGTGGCACGGTCCCTTGATGAACTCACGCATAGGAGAGTGTCTGAATAGAGAATTTAGTCAAGTTCCCTTTCTCTTTAGTTAGATTTGTTTTTATTATCTTTAATTATGTGTAGGTGCATGGATCTACGTGTACACATGAGTTCAGGTGCCTGAAGAGGCAAGAGGTCTTTAATTCCCCAGGAGTTGGGTGGCATATATGTAGTTGTGAGTCACCCACCATGGGTTGTGTGAAAACTCGGGTCCTCTGGGAGGACAGCATCTACAGCCCACTGCCCAGCCATCTCTTGATTGCAAATGATTAAAGAGATGTGTGTAAGGATGGGGGAGCGCCTTCAGTATTCCTTATCCAGTGTTCAGGTTAAGTTTTCATTCTGTTTGACACAATGTGGAGGCTAGACTCCAGGAAAACAGGAGAAGGGGTGTCTGTAACCGTGAGGAATTGTGAGTCTTATACTCTGTGTGTGTGTGTGTGTGTGTGTGTGTGTGTGTGTGTGTGTTACCGGGACTGGCTTTGAACTTTTGGTCCTACTGCCTGCCTCAGCTTCCCAAGTACAGGCATCATATGAACACACCACCACACGCAGGCTGATTTGCAAAATTCTATTTCCACGGGTGTTTATTAAGCAGGAAATACAAGTGGCACAACTCAGGGGACTAGTCCCAAGGAAGGGAAGGCTAGAGCAGCTGCTCTAAGGTAAAATGCAAATGAGAGCACTGTCCTGCATATATACACCTGGGACAGACAGCAGCAGCCAGGCCGCCCTTTGCCTGCCAGTCCTGTAATAGCATTTACTCCACAGTCACGTTTTAAAGAGAGTTGCCTCTGAAGAGCTTTACTGGGAGGGGGGGGAGGGGTCTGCAAGTTCACACACTCAGATGCGTCAATGACCAAGCATAAATTCGTTTATAAGACTTTGGCTTTTATGTGTTTGCTTTTGAAAGAGAGTTTCACAGTGTGACCCAGGATGTTCTCAAACTCATCATCCTCCAGTTTTCACCTCCCAAATGCTGGGCCATGAAGCAATCTAAAATCAGAGCTTGAGCGAAGGTTCAGTGCAGAGGACCAAAGTTTTTTTCACAATGTCCACCTGGCATCTCACAATCAACTGTAACTTCAGTTCCAGTGATCCAACACGTTTTTGTTTTTGTTCTTTTTTCTTTTGTTTTGTTTTTGTTTTTTTGAGACAGGGTTTCTCTGTGGCTTTGGAGCTTGTTCTGGAACTAGCTCTTGTAGATCAGGCTGGCCTCGAACTCACAGAGATCCATCTGCCTCTGCCTCCCACTCCTCTCCCCAGAGCTGGGATCAAAGGCGTGTACCACCGACTCCTGGTTGGATCTGACACTTTTTACACATACATGCTTCACACATACTCAGATACATGCAAGTGCACATACAATCTGATAATAAAAGTTATCTTACAAGAATTTTAAAATATAAATATCAGATGTAACCATTACTATCAAGAAATGAAGCTGAGAAAAAAAATCATTAACCTGATATTCTAGTCTGCTGTGTTAAGTTTAATGATTTTTTTCTCAGCTTCATTTCTTTTCTTGATAGATGCCCCATCCTACCACAAGGACACCTACTAGCTTTATTCTTAATATCCATAAACTGGAAACAACCTAGATATCCCTCCACAGACAAATGGATGAAGATAATGCGGTACATTTATACAATGGAGTATTACTCAGCTGTTTAAAACAAACAAACAAACAAACAAAAAACCAGCATGAAATTTGCAGGCAAATGGATAGAACTAGAGAGAAATTAATAAATATCCTGAGTGATGAAATCCAGACCCAGGAAGACAAACATGGTGTGTACTCTTAACTGTGAAATGAAGGATAATCACGCTACAGATAATCCACAGACCCAGAGAGACTAGATAAAAAGCAGAGTTCAAGGAGGAATACCTGAATCTCCATAGGAAGTGGAGAATAGACCTCCCATGGGTACTAGGGGAGGTTGAGGATGGGAACAGGAGGGGTCTGGCTGGGGGATGGAGGGAGAGAATACCAGGAGAGACAGCAGGAATTGGGGAGGGTTTCAGGGGTGATGTGGAAAACTAACCCCCAGGAATCCATGAGGGTGACCCCAGGGTAGACACCTAGTAATTGGGGACACAGATCCCGAACCAGCATTCCTCTATAACCAGACCAGGGAAGACCTCCAGTGGTGGGATCGGGACACCAACCCAGCCACAGAACCTACAGTTTGTCCTGCCTGCAAGACGTACCCGAGTTATGGCATAGAACTGGATAGCCCAGAGATCTAGGATAGAACCAAACATGTCTTGCCAAAAAACAATATTAATTAGTTAGTTAGTTAAAACATAAGAAAATAAAAAGGCAATGAGATGATTCCTAATGATATTCTGCTATACTCGTAGTCCAGGGCCTACCAATTACCATCATCAGAAGGGCTTCATCCAGCAACTGATAGGAGCAGATGCAGAGCCCCACAGTCAAGCATGCAGAGCTTAGAGACTCTACAGAAGACGGAGAAGGAGGATTGTAGGAGCCAGAGAGGTCCAGGTTGTCACAAGAACAAGGCCCATAAAACCAGCTAACCAGGTCTCGTAGGGGCTCACGGAGGCGACAATCAGAGAGCCTGTATGGGTCTCAGCTAGGTCCTCTGCATATGTCATGATTGTGTAGCTTGTTGTTGAAGGGACCAGGCCCTCACCCAGGCCCCTGCTTTGGCCGCCATGACAGCCTGCAGAAAAGACCCAAGAGATGAAGGCCTCTGACTCAGTCACATGTGCTGAGCTTCCTGACCTCCTAGTTGCTAGGAAGCCAGATACCCCCATGTGGCAAGGAACCAATCAGAAGTTAGCTGGATGGCTCTGAATGTGCTTTAGGGTAACAATGATGTACAGAGCACAGCAACCGCCCTGGGAGGGCCTATAGGCCATAGCAACCAGTTGACCAATCAACACAGGCCAATCGTGAGACTGTTAGACTGTTACAGACCCCCTAGACACTTCCCTCGCTCTGCCTCAATAAAATCCCTACCCCTTGGTCCCTCCAGGTCTGTCTCGCTCCACCCACTGTGTCCGACGAATGGAGGAACTGAGTTAATACAGTTAACTCATTAAAATTAAAAGACTCTTTGCTTTTGCATTGGAATGGGTCTCTTGGTGATTTGGGGCTTCAGAATTTGGGCACAAAAGTGTTCCTGTGGGACTCTTTAACAGTGGGAGCATGGGAAGTCCCTGATGCTTTTTGCCTGTTTGGGGGGGGGGCATTTTTCCTCCTATTGGATTGCTTAGTCCAACCTTGATATGAGGGTTTGCACCGGTCTTATTATAATTTGTTATGCCAAGTTTGTTTGCCATCCCTAGGATGCCAGCAATTTTCTGAAGGCCAATGGATGAGGCATGTTGGGGAAGATGGGAGGCAGAGAGAGGGGAAATTGTGGTCAGAATGTAATATATGGGAAAAGGATAAACAAGAAAAGAGATCAGGTTAAAGTTATTTTCATATTTTCCTTTTATTGAAAATATTTTTCCTCACATAACATATTCTAATTAGTTTCCCCTTCCTCTACTCACCCCCCAGTTCCTCCCCACCTTACCTCCCATCTGGATCCACCCCTTTTCTGTCTCTCAACAGAAACAAACAAGTTTCTAGTTACATTTAATAAAACAAAATACAATAACACTAAAACAAAAACTCACACATCAGAACTGGACAAAACAAATAAACAAAAGGAAGAAAAAGAAAAAAACCCAAGAGAAAAAGGAACGAAGATCCACTCAGGAATTACGTAAGAACACTAAGCGGGCAGGTAGAACATATACACAAGGGATCTACAGGGTGAAAAAAAAAAGATTTAAAAAAAAAAATGCTGTTAGACTCGTTTTCTTGCGGCCATCTACTGCCTGGCACGTGGCTTGCTCATAAGATTAATTTGTTTCCCCAGTGAGACTGACTCCCTTGTAGGAAACTAAGTTTTCATTCGGTTATCAATTGGAGATGGCTGATGGGTTAGGGGTGGGTGCTTGTACCCCCTTCTTTCAGCTCCAGGACCCCTTCTGGGCAAACTCATGCAGGCCCTGAGCAAGGTGCTTCAGCCCCTGTGAGTTCATATGCACATTGGTCCTGCTGTGTTGGGAAGGCCTTGTTCCCTCTGTGTCCTCTATCCCCCTTACAGTTTCCAGTGTGGTCCCTGACCCCCGTGGGAATTTGATGGAAAGGTACCATTTAACGTTAGGTAAGATCTTCCACTCTCTGCATTCTCTGCATTTGTTCTCATCAGCTGCAGGAGCAAACGCCTCTGTTGATGACTGGGCAAAGTATTGTGGGTATAAGAGAATGTCATGATGTATAGTTGGTTTAAAAAGAAAAATCTTTTTCCATTCTATAGGGAAAAGATCTTTACCCAAATGATGGTGTCCTTTGCTGTATTGAAGCTGTACAGCTGTATGAGGTCCCAAACCTTCTCCTGTGCCAAGGAGTTCAAGGCTATCCCCTACTTTCTCCTCTGTCATGCTCAATGTTTCGGGCTTTGTGTTGAAGAGTTTGATCTATTTGGAGTTGAGTTCTGTGCACAGCAGTAAGTATGGATAGATTTGCATTCTTCTACATGGAATCATCATCCAGTTTGACCAGTGCCATTTGTTGAAGATGCGTCCTTTTTCCAATGTGCATTTCTGGCTTAATGGAAATTGGGTCTCCGCAGGTGTGTGGTTCTCTAATTTAATGTCAATAATCAAAGTGCTGTTTTTATTGCTGTACCACTGAGTGAAGATCAGAGTGCAACTTGCAAGACCAGACTCATCACCGGGATCAAACTCGAGTTCTCAGGCCTGGGACGGTGTGAACCTTTACCCAACGAATCTTCTCACGGGCCCAAGTCAGGTTTTGTTAAGTAGTTAAATGTATTTATTATTTTGTGTATACATGGGTGTGAGGGGATATGTGTGTCCTGATATGCATATGGAGGTGGGGGGGGTGGGGGCAACTTGGTAGAGTTGGTTTTCTCTTCCCACTGTTCTATACAGGCTGGAGATCCAACTCAGGTGGAAAGGTTTGGCAGCAAACATCTTTATTCTGTGGGCTTGACTACCTTAATGGCCCTCAAAAACATCCCTTAAAGCAGTTTTATTCTTCGTGTATTGTATAGAATATTGTTGCTTCCTGGTTATTCTTTATCTCTTCAGAGTGGTTAGTTCCAATAGACCTTAAAGTTTAGTCTTTAAGACTGTCTTCAATGGTTGGATTTAGGTTTATAATTAAAGAACATATTCTGATTTTCCATTCCGTGCATGCATGCGTGCATGCCTGTGTGCGTGTGTGCGTGCATGCTTGTGTGTGTGTGTGTGTGTGTGTGTGTGTTTAAGATGGAGTCTTACCATGTAGCTCGTCTATCACACAAAATTTTGATCTGTTTTATCCAAACGGGCCTCAATAGAATTACCGCAAATTGAGTAAGATATTAATTAAAATAAAAACCTTATAAAAATCTCAACATAGAGACTTTAACCCAGACATTTCCAGTAGTTGAGAGGGCCATTCATTCTTTAACGCCAGCTATTTCTCTTTTGAATCACATTACCTTTAATTCTGTAAATTGGATGTCATACGGCACCATGCAACCTGCTGTGAGTAATTATAATGCTCACTCTGAGTAATGTGGCTTCATTCTCAAAGCTAGGCCGCGGCTTAGGAAAATTGTGCGGCTAGGTCCCTAGGCAGTACCACTTCTCCAGGGAATCACTGCAACCCTCCTGAGAGCTAATGCATCTTTAATTATTTACAGGTTCACACGAGACCCGTCGGAGGCACAAGCGCATTAGCTCATCAGCTAAGGGAACCCTTAAAGACAGCAGCAGGAGACAAGCCAGACAGAAGGTGAAGAGCCATGTGGGAGCTAATGCAAACTCAGGCTCTCTCCTGGGTCCTGAGCGCTGTGTCAGACTTGGCAATTGTAAACCATAGTACATTTCCAATCCCACATTAGGCTGATTGCAAAATCTAGGGGCCTTTGGAATTTCAGAGTAGGAGTCTGATGAGCAGCTTACATTCAGGACATACTTTGATTCCTTGAAGAATTAATCTAATTAATCTTAATCAATAAAAAAAAATCAGGAGTCAGATATCGGGGTAAAATCCACTAACATCAGAGAATGGAGAGCAGTCACCAGTTACCTCTTACCTCAGACCAAAAGGACAGAGATGCTGTCTCCACCTCTCCAGTGCTGGGATTAAAGGTGTGAGTCACCTTTAATCCCAACTTTTTTTTTCCCCTTTGGTTTTTGAGTCAGGGTTTCTCTGTAGCTTTGGAGCCCGTCCTGGAACTCGCTCTGTAGACCAGGCTGGCCTCGAACTCACAGAGATCCACCATCCTCTGCCTCCCGAGTGCTGAGATTAAAGGCGTGCACCACCACTGCCCGGCCCACCTCCCTACTTGTATGGTTAACTAGTTGCTAGTCCACATTCTGATTACCAGGCTTTATTTGTAGAACACAAACTATCACACAATACCTTTTGGATGGCAGTCATGTTTAGTTTTCAGTAAATTTGTATTATTTGTTACTGGTTTGCTTGTTTGTTTCTTGGGGATTATTTTTTTTTATTTCTTCTTTCAGTTTTTGAAATAGGGTCTTGCTACATTGATTATGTTGGCCTTGCAATCCTCCTGCCTCTACCTCTCAACTGCCAGACTTATAAACATACATTTTCATGTCCTACCTCAACATTTGCTTAATATAAACCATCTCCTTGCTTTGAAAACTATAGCAATGTTAATAGATGTGTAATATAAAATGATGCAAACAAACACTTAAAATGTTTAAAATGTAAATATTTTCTTTCCTCTTCTGTCCTAGGGGGAAACTGAGTCATGTGACAATCTCTCAGCTACAGATTTGTGTTGTTATGTTAAATAGTTATGCATGTTGTATTTTATGTATAATATACAAAGGTATAGATTAAATAAATATAGAATGTCCTAACAATACAAATCTAAAATTTACTTAAAATATGCTTGAGCTTGTGTATATAGGCATATGTGAGGTTTTGAAGTTGAAGAATCTTTATTTTATCAGTGAAGAAACATTGAGACTCTGCATTCTGCTCCTCTGATCTCACTAAAGATCATTCCATTTCACTGAAATGAAAATACACATGGTGGGCATTATGGTGGCCTCCAAAGCCTCAGTGTTCCCCATTCACACATTCCTCAACAAATCTAATTATTCATCCTCACATTCGAGTGGGACCATTTCCCAGTCCTGGTTTTAATCCTGGCCATTAGTGTAGGAACGAGCATTTGACTGTAACTAATCAAAACTTTCTACTCAGTTCTCTCTCTCTCTCTCTCTCTCTCTCTCTCTCTCTGTGTGTGTGTGTGTGTGTGTGTGTGTGTGTGTGTGTGTGAGAGAGAGAGAGAGAGAGAGAGGGGAGGGAGGAAGAGAGGGAGGGAGGGAGAGAGAGGGAGAGGAGAGGGAGAGAGAGAGAGAGAGAGAGAGAGAGAGAGAGAGAGAGAGAGAGATCTTTAGCTCAATTACTCTATGTATTCTACCTTTCCGGTCATACATTACATCTTAAGAGATGAGAAAGTAACTCAGTGGGTAAAAGGCTTTGCTACATAAACCTGAGAACCTGAGCTCAGTCCCCAGTGCCCACATAAAAGGCAGGAATAGTGCTACACATACCCATTACCCCAGCACAGCTTTGCAGACACGGGTAGACCTGGGGACCCTTTGGCCAGCTAGTCTAGCAAAAATAACGAGCTCCATATCCACTGAAGAGCCTTGTCTCAAAAACTACAATAAGGTAGAGAGCATTAGGGGAACATACCTGGACTCAGCCTTGGCTCCCACTCTGCACACACACATATGAGCACACTGGCATGCATGCTTACACGGAGACAAATAAGTGTTTTGTGTCTGTTATATGTGCATTATCTTGGATTGCTTGTTACGTTTATTTGCAGGGGTGTGCTGTGACGTGTGTGTGTGTAGGTCAGACTACAACTTGCAGGAGTCATTTCCTCCCATCCACCACGTGAGTTCTGGAGATCAAACTCAGGTCATCAGGCTTGACTTTTTAAGTGCAGACAGCACAGAAGCCTACATGTCTGGCTCTGAGAGTAAAACGCATTTATCGCAGAAATATGTAGTAGTTGGTGGATCTATGGAAATGGTTAGGAAGCCAGACTCAAAGCTCAGTAGCCAGGAAACACACCCCAAACCTGGGGAGGAAGCCACTCCACCACTGGTGAGAAGGAAGCAGCCTGCAGAACAGCAACTGTGAGGTTTGCTCAATCCTAAGCCAACTGCTAAACCACCCTTACCACTCCCCCTTGTTCTGGAGACAACAGACACTTCAGCAGCTGCTCTGCTGCCTGCACGAGAAACAGAGAAAGCATAACCGAGTCTGTTTCGTTTTTATTAATTCCCAAGTCAAAATTCAGCACAGGCAAACAGATTGACAAAAAATGAAATCATATGTTTGTACCCTAGCTGCAAAGGAGGCCGGGGGAAGCAAGCATTTGGCATTTGAGCTTCTAAAGCAGGCCGTGCTTTCTAAACTGGTACACTGGGGAATTCCTCAGAGAGCAAGAAGCCTCAGATGAAAACAGATCTTCATGCTTTGGTATGCTCAATGTCGACGCAGACTTTCCCTTTTGAAATTAAGTCTAAAAGGCCCGGGTCTTCACCTAACGGAATGGAACCAT